>CAUYQG010236089.1:0-19300 GCA_963574415.1 Tarsius wallacei | reverse complement strand
GAAACAGTGGGATGGGTTATATTCATTAGGTCTAGAATATCAATTGTGATATTCAAATCTCCTATTTTCTACTGTTTTCTATATGACATACAATTACCAAGAAATTGTGCCATCCCACTATGATTATAAATTTGTCTATTTTTCCTTGGATATTTTGTCCATTTCTTGCTTTATGTATTTTGAAGCCAAGTTGCTATAGGCAAACAAGTTTAAAATTGATCTGTTTTCTTTATGAATTGAGATTTTTATCATTTTGTAGTAATCCTCTTTAAATGTAGTATTAATTTTTGCTGTAAAATCCGTCTTGTATAATATTAATGTAGCTACACTGGTGCTTTTGGTTAAATTTACCTGATAAAACTTTTTACATCCTTTGATTTTCAGTCATTCTGTAGGTTTATGTTTTAGATGTGTCTCTTGTCTTTAGCTGTATCTCTTGGATTTTTTTTATGTGTCCCTTGTATTTAGTGTGTGTGTGTGTGTGTGTGTATTTAAAATGATAATCTTTGTTTTTTAACTGGAGAAGTATAGTTTATTTACACTTCAGCCATAAATGTATTTACTTTTTTATTTGTCTCATTATCCTATTTCCTCATCTTTTTTTTAAACTTCTTTGTACTTTGGGGGTTTTTTTCTTCAACTTTTTTTGTCATTCATTTTCTGTACTTATATATTCAATGTTTTTTCATTTTAATGGCTATCCTAAGTATTTTAAAGTCTGAATTTTAATAAAAATCTGTTTAATCAATATCCTTATCTTTTCCTTCATCAGTCCAAGGTCTTGGGATGCATAGAACTCCAATCATATTTTAATGTAAATGTTATATTTTGTGTTATGTTCTGGCTTTAGCTTGCTTTGTTTTCTCCTACAAATTGGGCATTATTTTTGTTTTATACAATCAGTATTTGTTTAGCTTTATCAATGTAGTTACCGTTGTATTTATCCACCTTTTTTTGTTTTAACCTTAGACTTTACATTTAGGATCATTTTCCTTCTGCCTGAAGTACACCCTTTAGAATTTCCTTTAGTGAGGGTCTCTTTGTGATAAATTTTCTCAATTTTGGTTTGTCTGAAAGTATCATTTTTTTCGCTCTTGTTCTTGAATGGTACTTTTGTTGAGTATAGAATTCTAGGTAGCCAGTTATTTCTGTTCAGCGCGCTGAATATATACATATTTTTTATTTTAAAGATGTGGGGTACAATTCAGGGTTAAGTATACAAACGTTGATTATGCAAGTACCCTTGTTAATGAGGTGTGCCCCTCCCTCCCTTAGTAGTTTCCCTCAACTGCCAATCTTCCCCTCCCCTGGCAGTTTCCCACAACTGCCAATCCCTTTCTTATAGTATTATGATAATTGTTTGAGGTCCGCTTATGAGTGAGAACAGATGGTACTCTGTTCTTTGTTTCTGTGATAAATCACTTAGTATGATAGACTCTAAATCCATTCGAGTTGCTGCAAAGTCCATATGTTTGTCCTTCTTTACGTCTGCATAATATTCCATTGTGTATATGTACCACATTATTTTTATCCAGTCCAGCTAGCACACTGAAAATATTATTTCACTCTCTTTTGACTTCCATTGCTGCTATTGAAAAGTCTGCAGTCTAATTGCCATTCCTTGATAGGTGGCTTATCTTTTCTCCCTAGTTTTTTTTAAGATCATCTCTTCTTCTTTGAATTTATTTTTATTTTTTCTGATTGAAATTCATAGAGCTTCCTGGACCTGAGTGTTCGTGCTTATCATCAGTTCTGGAAAATTCTCAGCTCTATTATGTCTTTTTAGAATTCCAATTAGAAATATATATGGCCACAGTCTGTCTTCCAGATCTTTTAACTTCTCCTTTATATTTGCAAACTCATTTTCTCTTTGTATCTGTACTGCATGCTGGGTAACACCTGCACAACTTTCTTCATATCCAGGTCACTAAATCTCTTTCTGTCATGTCTGATATGCTGTCAAATTATGTCATTAAATCTTAATTTTTTATTTTGACATAATTTCAGACTTACAGAAAAGGTGCAAAGATGTACAAAAAGTACAAAGAATTCTGTATACCCTTTACTAAGATTCTGCAAATATTATATTTTGCCACATTTCTTTATCTATCAATGTATCTGTCTAAAATCATATATGTATTTATTTTTTTCTGAGATTGTTGAGAGTAAACTGAAGGCCTAGTGCCCCTTTATCCATAAATACTTTAGTGTGTATTTCCTAGAAACAAGAACATCCACAGTATACATAATTACAGTGCGTTATCAAAATCAATCATTAACATCGATACAGTACTATTATCTAATCAACAGACCTCACTCAAATATTACCACTTGTCCCAATAATGTAATTTACAGAAAAAAGAAAAGCCAGGATCAAGCATTGCATTCAACTGTCATGTCTTGTTAGTTAAAAAAAATAGTTTTTTAGTGTTTATTTGTCTTTCATGATGTTGACATTTTTAAAAAAGTGAAATCCAGATATTTTGTAGAATGCCTCTTAATTTGGGGTTGTCTAGTGTGTTTTCATAACTGGATTCAGGTTGTGCATTTTTTTAGCCAATGAATTTAATTTCAGTCATTAGATTTTTAACTTCTAGAATATCTGTTAGGTTTCTTTTCAAACCTGTTTGTTCTTCACTCATGAAACAAGTGAACTTTATTATTTTTCTGCAAATACTTAAGCAAAATTTTTAGTATGATTTGTTGAAAACTTAATTTCCTCCCCAACTGGCTTGTGATACTTCATTTGTCATTTACAACAGGAGCTGTCTTAATTAACATTAGATTAACTGATTCTCTACAGCTCTGCAATAAAAACATGCTAAATAATGCCTCTAGTACAAAGAATTATCACAGTTAGTAGGCTCCTCTGGAGTATGCCTACATGCGGAAGAATGAAACTGCACCCCTACCTATCGCCATATACAAAAATCACCTCTAAATGGATCAAAGACCTAAACGTAAAACCTCAAACTATAAGGATTCTAGAAGAAAAAGTAGGAAACACTATTATGCACATTAGAATAGGCAATCAATTCTTGATCCCCAAAAGTGAATGGCATAAAAGATAAGATAGACAAGTGGGATCTCATCAAACTGAAAAGATTTTGCACAACAAAAGATACATCAAGAGAATGAGGAGACAATCCACAGAATGTGAAAAATATTTGCTAATTATGTATCTGACAAAGGCCTAACATCCAGGATCTACAAGGAACTCAAATGAGCTGAAAGGAAAAAACTAAACAATCCTATCAAAAAGTGGGCAAAGGACATGAATAGACACTTCTCAAAAGAAGATACATGAGCAGCCAACAGATACATGAAAAAATGCTCAGCCTCACTAATCATTGGGGAAATGAAAATCAAAACCACAATGAGATACCACCTAATTCCAGTAAGGATGGCCTTCATCAATAAATAAAAAATAGATGCTGGTGAGGGTGCAGAGAAAAGGGAATGCTGCTACACTATTGGTGGGAGTGCAGGCTAATTCAACCTTTGTGCAAAGCAGTGTGGTGATACCTAAAAGAACTAAAAATTGACTTTCCATACAATCCAGCAATACCTCTCATGGGAATATACCTGGAGGAACATAAATTGTTATACCAAAAAGACACCTGCACATGCATGTTTATAGCTGCACTATTCACAACAGCAAAAACATGAACTCAATCCCATTGCCCATCAAAAGTGGACTGGATAAAGAAAATGTGGTACATATACATGATGGAATATTACGCAGCCATAAAGAAGAACAAAATCATGGAATTCACAGCAAATTGGATGGAGTTGGAGACCATCTTGCTTAGTGTTCTTTCACAGAAACAAAGAAATGAATACCAAGTGTTCTCAAACATAAGTGGGACCTGAGCATTAATTTCAGTAGAGCAAAGGAGGAATCGGCAGTCAATGGACACTGCCAGGTGAGGGAGGGTGAGAGGAGTCATGTAGCATCACAAAGTGTACCTGGTCCTGAACCAGAGGAAATGAGGGCCAGCTGGAGATCCAAACTTCACCTGAAGGAAGCCTGCTTGTGTAATTAATCCTGACTTGTACCCTGCATATTTATAATAAAAAAGCAAATTATATGCTTTCATCAAAATATCACATGCATTCCCCAAAAATGTACAACAATTACTTATCAATTAAAAATAACAATGCTGCTATAAACATTCATGTATCAAAAAAACATACTAAATAATGCCTCTAGTACAGAGAATTATCACAGTTAGTAGGCTTCTTTTGGGTGTGCTCACACTTCTGCTTTCACAAGATGCACTGTACAATTACCAAATATTGGTTTTGTTATTCCCAAACTTGATGTCATTGCACTTGTAATGCCATAGGTTAGTTAAATAGTACATGAACTGAAAAAAAAATACAAATGTGGAAAAAATGAGAATTGTAGTTTCTGTGAAAACTAAATTAAGTGATTTGGGAAGACAATAAAAGCAAGTTCATTTTTTAAATGGGGTCATTAAGTATGGGTAAGACAAATGCAGATTTTAAAAGAAGTCTCAAAATTCAACAGTAAACAATAGACAATCCAATTAGAAAATAGACAAAATACATGAAGAGACATTTCACTGAAGAGGATGTATGAATGGCACATGAGCATAAGAAAAGACATTCAATATCATTAGACATTAGGGAACTTAAAATCCTGAAAGGATTCTGCTCTCAGATAGTTTCAGAATCCTATTTAAGTTCTAGCTTCACTTTGAAAGAACCAAAATTATAATTCATAGATAATGCACTGTGGGTATGGTTTATGTAGGAAAAATGAGACCAAGGCCAATCAGTGGAAGCATACACAAAGAAAAGGCCTTGATCTTAAAGATTGGTGAGTGATGTACCTTTATATGATTTAACTAAAAATTAAAATTTTAATGTATTATTGTATCATATCTATTACTCCCTGCTTTATTAATTGTTTCCATTAGCTGCATCAGATAAGAGTTTTTTTTGAGAGTTTGTACTCTACCAAATCCCTCTTTATAAATCTTATTTTAATATGCACAGCTTTCAATAATTTTGTACATCTATATTTTATCTTCCTATAAAATTTGACATTTTATACAGTTACTGCCCAAAGCCTTAGAATCATGTCCTCATAGAACACATAGGAATATTAGTGGTGTATTAGTCATCTCATCATATCGTTTTGAGCTTTGGAAGTACTAATATGATTTGCAAATAGAAAAGAATACTTGAGTAGCGTGTCCATGGGAACAGTGTGGTGATTATGCATATCATCTTCTTTTCCTTTTGTTCCCTTTACACTTCTGCTTGCTGCTCAGCACAAACATCCTGAAATTGGCTCCAATATGTGACTCTTTTTGTCAGCATCGTTTAGGAAGAGCCTCTAATTTCGTCTTCTATGCCATATTTGATTTTATAACTTAAAAATACAAAGAGTAATATCATAAACACCCATACAGACTACCCAGGGTTCTGAATTATTTGCCTTTTATCACATTTATACACATTCAAACCTGTGCTGTTAAAAGCAATAAAAACTATTAAGTTGAAACATCCTTTGTCCCTCTCCCCTCATCTTCAATCCTATTCTCCTCTTCCCATCCAAAAGCAAACACTATTGTGAATTTGGTGTTCATGTTTTAATACTATTTACACCCATTTATGTCCTTGTAAGCAATAATGTATTGCAATTTGTGCTTTTTAATCTTACAGAAATACACAAGCATATAATAGATATTACTGTGCAACTTGCTTTTTTCACTCAAATGTTAATACATAGATCCAGTTCATGTGTTTTAACTGTGTGTATTGATTGTAGAAATATACCACATTTTAATTATCTATTCATTTATTAAGGACATTTATACATTATCCAATTTTAGGATTATACTGTCCTGGAATCAATGTCTTAGTACATTCTCCTTTTGCATATGCTGGTCAATTTCTCTAGGGCAAATAACTGGGAGAAAAATTAGTGGGTAGTGTGGTAAATACACATTTTATATTACCAACTAGTGTCAAATTGTTCTCTAAAGTGGTTGTCTCAATGTACACTTCCACTAGCAGTGCTTGAGGGTTTCTGTTTCTCTACACATCCTATATTGAAATATTTAGGTTTTTTTCAATGGGATGAATGTGAAATATTATTTCATTGCTTTAGTTTATATTTCTTGGTATTTAGTGAGGGTAAGTATCTTTTCATTTGGTTTTCCTTTTCTGTAATAGTACTTCCATTTACTCAGCTTCTTTCTCTGTTGAGTTTTGCTTCTTCTTCTTATTGAGTTATGGCAATTCCTTATAAATTCTGGATACTAAGATTTTCTGGTCTCGTATGTGTGTCGTAAGTATCTTTTCCCAGACTATCACCTGTCTTATTAATCTGTTTATAGTGCTTTTATTTTTGAGCAGTTGTAATTTTAATAAAGCCAAACTGATTCTCTTCCTCTATAGTTGAAGCTATTTGTAAATTGGTTAAGAAAACCTTTCCTACTCCAAGATCACATTGTGCTCTCTTATTTTCTCTTCTAATAGGTTTAAAATTTTGCTTTTTATATTTAAATATTTACTATATCTAGGATTTATTTCTGTGTAAAATACAGAAAGTATTTTACAAGTAAAATAAGAGTAGTAATGTAATTTTATTTTTTCCATGTAAAAATATGTTGTCCCAACATTATTTATTAAATATTCTTTCCAGTGTTTAGAATGCCATTTCTATAATATGCTCACTTGTTTCTGGGTTTTCTATTGTCTTCCAGTAATCGATTTAACTCCTTCTGCACCTGACTCACACCATTTAAATTAATTTAACTTTAAAATAAATCTTGATATCTGGTAAAACAAGTCATCTTCCCACCTCATTCTTGCTTTTTTATTTTTAAATTTTTAAAATTAATACAGAATGTATATATTTATGGAGTGCGTGTGATATTTTGTTACATGCATAGGATGTGTAATGATCAAGTCAGGATATTTAGAATATCTATTACTTTAAGTATTTATCATTTCTGTGTGTTGGGAACATTTCAAGTCCTCTCTTCTAGCTATTTTGAAATCTACAATTGTTAGCTATAGTCACCCTACACTGTCATTGAATGTTAGAATGTATTCCTTCTATCTAATTGTATATTGTTTGTACTCATTAACTAAGCTATCTTTATATCTCACCTCACCCACTTACCCTTCCTAGACTCTGATATCTATCATTCTACTCTCTACCTCTGTGAGATCAACTTTTCTAACTGCCACATGTGAGTGAGAGCATGCAATTTTTTTTTTTCTGTGCCATGGTGAATTTCACTTAATGTAATGACCTCTTTTTTTTTTTCTTTTTTTCTTTTTTTTGAGCCAGGGTCTCACTCTGTCACCCAGACTGGAGTGCAGTGGCATGATCATGGTTCACTGCAGCCTCGACCTCTTGGGCTCAGGTGGTCCTTCCACCTCAGGTCCTGAGTTGCTGGGACTATAGGTGCGCCACCAGGCCCAACTAATTTTCTTAAAATTTTTTTTGTAGAGATGAAGTTTCACTGTATTGCCTAGGTTTGTCTCGAACTCCTGGGCATAAGCAATCCTCCTACCTTGGCATCCCAAAGTGCTGGGATTACAGGAGTGAGCCACTGCACCTGGCCTTGTATGTTTGTACCCATTAACCAACCTCTCTGCATAACCCACCCCACCCACACACTCCACTCTGATTTTATTTATTTGTGTCTTCCCTCTTTTTTGTCTTGGTTAATCTAGCTTGCAGTTTATTTTGTATATCTTTTCAAAAGTCAACTTTTCATTTTGTTGATCCTTCTAATTGTGTTTTAGTTTCTATTTCATTTATTTATTCTCTGATCTATGTTATTTCTTTCCTTCTACTAATTTTGGATTTGGTGAGTTATTGCTTTTCTACTTTCTTTAGGTGCATCATTATATTGTTTATTCAAAATCTTGTTACTTTTTTGATGTAGGCGTTTGTTGCTATAAATGCCTGGGAAATGCTTTTGCTGTATCCCATAAGTTTTGGTATGTTGTGCTTCAATTTTCATTTATTCCAACATGTTTTAAAATGTTCTCCTTAATTTCTTCCTTGAACCAACTGTCATTCAGTTCCTTTTGTTATTAATTTCTAGTTTTATTACATTATGTCTGAGAAAGTACTTGTTATGATTTTCATTTTAAAAAATTTGTTGACACTTGTTTTGTGTACTAAAATAAAATCTGTCCTGAATAATTTTATATGTGGTGATGAGAAGAATGCGCATTGTGTAGCTGTTGGATGAAATATTTTGTAAATGTCTGTCCGTTAGGAACATTTGCTCTAATGTGTAGTTTAAATCCAATGTTTCTTACAAAACACTGCTCAAAGAAATCCAAGAAGACACAAACAAATGGAAAAGTATTCCATGCTCATGGATAGGAAGAATCAACATTGTTAAGATTGTCCAAGGCAATCTGCAGATTCAACACAATACCCATTAAATTACCAACATCATTCTTCTAAGACCTGGAAATGACAATACAGAAATTCACATGGAAACATAAACAACCACGAATAACCAAAACAATCCTTAGCAAAAGACACGAAGCAGGAGATATCACACTTCCAGACTTTAAACTTTACTATAAGGCTACAATAATCAAAACTGCCTGTTATTGGTACAAAAATAGGCATATGGACCAATGGAACAGGATAGAGATTCCAGAAGCAAAATCTCAACTTCTCAACCAACTCATCTTTGACAAAGTCTCCAACAACAACCACTGGGGAGAGGAGAATCTATTCAGTAAATGGTACTGGGAAAACTGGCTGACCACATGCAGAAAGTTGAAACAGGACCCCCTACCTATCACCATACACAAAAATCAACTCTAAATGGATCAAATACCTCAATGTAAAACCTCAAACTATAAAAACCTTAGAAAATGCAGGAGACACCCTTATGGAAATTGGAATTGGCAACCAATTCTTGATCAAAACCTCAAATGCCTGTGCCATGAGAGATAAGATAGACAAGTGGGACCTCAACAAACTGAATAGCTTCTGCAAAGCCAAAGAAACCATCAAGAGAGCGGGAGATAGCCCACAGGATGGGAAAAAATATTTGCCAACTGTATATCTGACAAAGCCCTAACATGCAGGATCTACAAGGAACTCAAACATGCCGAAAGGAAAAGGACAAACAGCCTCATTAAAAAGTGGGCAAAAGACATGAGTAGACACTTCTCAAAAGAAGATATATGGGCAGCCAGCAGGCACATGAAAAAGCGCTCAGCCTCACTAATCATCAGAGAAATGCAAATCAAAACCACATTGAGCTATCACCTAACCCCAGCAAGAATGGCCCTTATTAATAAAACGAACAACAACAGATGCTGGCGAGGATGCGGAGAAAAAGGAATACTTCTACACTGCTGGTGGGAATGCAAACAAGTGCAACCTCCTTGGAAAGCAGTGGGGCGATTTCTAAAAGACCTAGACATTGACCTTCCATATGACCAGCAATCCCCCTACTGGGAACATACCCAGAGGAACTCAAGTCATTCTACAAAAAGATACCTGCACATGCATGTTTATTGCAGCACTATTCACAATAGCAAAAACATGGAACCAACCATGTTGCCCATTGAAGCTGGACTGGATAGAAAAAATGTGGTACATATACACAATGGAATATTATGCAAACATAAAGAAGGACAAACATAAGGACTTCATAGCAACTTGGATGAATTTAGAGTCTATAATACTCAGTGCTCTATCACAGAAACAGAGAACAGAGTATCACATGTTCTCACTCATAAGCGGACACTGAACATTTGCCATAATACTATAAGAAAGGGATTGGCAGGAGCGGGATACTGCCTGGGTGGATGGGGGTGGGGACACAACATCAATAAAGGTATCTGATCTCAAACCAGGCAAAGTGGGGACCAAAGGGAGGCCCAAACTTTATCTATATAATGACCACTTGTATACTTAATCCTGAATTGTATCCCACATCTTTAAAAAATTTTTTTTAAATCCAATGTTTCTTTGTTAATTTTCTGCCTAGTTGAGCTGTCTTATGCTTAAGGTGAGGTGTTAAAGTCCCCAAATATTATCATATTGAAGTCCACCCTTTCCTTTAGATCTAATAATATTTGCTTTATATATGGTGTCTGACAATTAAGTTCGCGACTTGCCAACATGCGCTTACGTTGGCCCCTGTACAAACAACTTAGTAAGGTTTCATAATCTGGTATATCAGTGTCTCACAGCTGTGTTCATGTTGAAGTGTGGCAGTGTCTTGCTGAGTGGCGTTTATTATTGTTGTTGCATGTTTTTGTGTGATGTCACGAGAATGTTGGAACTCGAATTAGAGCAATGAACAAACATTAAATTTCTTGTTAAACTTGACAAGAGTGGAAGTGAAATTAGGGACATGCTAGTCCACGTTTATGAAGATAATGCCATGAAGAAAATGGCAGTGTACAAATGAATTAGACGTTTTTCTGAGGGGACAGAAAATGTCACTGATGAAGAGAGGTCAGGACGGCCTCTAACAAGCAGAAATGACAAAAAATTGCAAAAATTCATCGAATTGTGTGTCAAAATCATTGGCTGACTGTGAGAAGCATAGCAGACCAAATAACATTGATAGAGAAATAGAAAAATCTTAACTGAAAATCTTGGCATGAGAAAGATGTGTACAGGCCATTGCTTTGTTAAACTCTGCTGTCTCCATGTGGCTTTTGGAACTACAGCCACCATGTTTTCTTAGCTTTGGCCCCCTCCCCTACCTTGGGGAGGTGAGTCTCCTTTCCCTCTCCTTCTCTCTCTCTGACTTACTTTCTAAATAAACTGCTTGAAAACTTAAAAAAAAAGAAAGGTGTGTACAAAAATGGTCCTGAAGGAGCTCTTGCATCACGACAACACACCAACTCACACAGCACTGTCTGTGAGGGAGTTTTTAGCCAGTAAACAAATAACTGTATTGGAACACCTTCCCAACCCACCTGATCTGTCCCCCAATGACTTTTTTCTTTACCCGAAGATAAAGGAAATATTTAAAGGAAGACATTTTGATGACATTCAGGACATCAAAGGCAATACAATGACAGCCCTGATGGCCGTTCCAGAAAAAGAGTTCCAAAATTACTTTGATGGGTCGACTAGGCACTGGCATTGGTACATAGCTTCCTGAGGGGAGTACTTCAAAGGTGACCGTAGTGATATTCAGGTATGTAGCACTTTTTTTAGGATGAGTTCACAAACTTAATTGTCAGACCTCATATCTGGTTCTCCAATATTGGGTGCACATGTATTTACAATTGTAATATCCTCTTGCTGAACTACTCCCTTTAGCATTAAAAAAATGACCTCCTTTCTGTGTGTGTGTGTGTGTGTGTGTGTGTGTGTGTGTGTGTGTGTGTGTGTGTGTTACTGCTTTTGACTTAAAGTCTGTTTTGTCTTATTTAAGTGTAGCTTCTGTTCATTTTGGTTCTCATTTGCATGGAATATCTTTTCCCATTTCTTTATCTTCAGTCTATATGAGAGGCGACCCCAAAAAACCCAGAATTATTTTTTTTGGAGGGCGGGCCCCTTGTAATTCAGGCTTCCCCTGGTAGGTAGTTTTCTAGGAACTTAGCTAGCATTGTTATGAGAGGTTGTGTTTGGTTTCAGTGAATTTTTTGTTTTGAGAATTCTTTCAACACATTTGCCCGTTTCATGATGGGTGACCTACGAGTGCGACTGCTCATATCACGGTGAGTGTTCAGCAGTTTTGGGGATCAAAAATGGCATGTCCCCATGCCCCACCCTCCCTATATACCCTATCTCACCCCAAGTGACTTTTTTTTGGTTTCCTCAGATGAAAAATGTCCTCAAAGAGAAATGTTTTGATGATGTGGAAGAGGTGTACCAAAAAACAGTGGAAGCACTAAAAGACTTCAAAATTGACAAGATCAAAAGCTGTTTTGAGCAGTGAAAAAAGCATCTTGATAGATGTATTGCATTAAACAGAGCACTTTGAAGGTGACTGAAGTTTAAACATGTAAGAATAAATGTACATCTTTAAATAAATAAATTCTGGGTTTTTTTGGGAAGGATACCCCCTCATGTTTCTTTACAGGTGAGATAAGATAAGTTTCTTATAGACAGCATGTAGTCAGATCTTTAAAAAAAAAAAATCCATTCAGCCAGTCTATATCTTTCAAGAGAAAAGTTTTATCTGTTTACATTCAAGGTTATTGATATGTGGGGGCTTAGTCATGTCCTTTTATTAATTGATTTCTGGTTTTGTATAGTCTTTGTTCCTTTCTCTCTTACTGGTTATCATTTTGGTTTAGTAGTTTTTTGTAGTGGTAACATTTGAGTCCTTTCTTTTTCTCATTTGTTTTCTCTAGCAGTGGTTTTTGTACACGTGTGTGTTTTCATGATGGTAGATATTTTTCTTTTGCTTCCAGATATAAGACTCCCTTAAGCATTTCTTATAAGGCTGGCCTAGTGATGATGATGGATATCATTCTTTTGCTTCCAGGTATGGGATTCCTAAGAATTTCTTTTAAAGCTAGTCTAGTGGTGATCCCTCAGCTTTTACTTGTCTGCGACTTTATTTCTTCTTTATTTATGAAATGTATCTTTGCTGAGTATAGTATCCTTGTCTGAGTTTTTTTTTTTTTCTTTTAGTATTTTGAATATATCATCCCATTCCCTCTGGACCCGTAAGGTTTCTTTTTTTCTTTTCTTCTCTCTCTCTTTCTTTTTTTTGTTGGAGTCTCACTCTGTCACCCAGACTGGAGTGCAGTGGCATGCTCCCAGCCACCACAGCCTCGACCTGCTGGGCTCAGGCAATTCTTCCGCTTCAGCCTTCCAAGTAGCTGGAACTACAGGCACATGCTACCATGCCTTGCTAATTTTTTATTTATTGTAAAGACAAGGTCTCACCAATTTGCCCAGGCGGGTCTCGAACCCATGGGCTCAGGCAATCCACTCACCTCAGCCTCCCAAAGTGCTGAGATTACAGGCTGAGCCACAGAGCCCGGCCAATTTTTAATTTTTATTGTAGACATGAGACTCACCAAGTTGCCCAGGCTGGTCTCGAACACACAGGTTCAGGCAATCCACTCACCTCAGCCTTCCAAAGCGTGGGATTACAGGCTGAGCCACTGAGCCCGGCGGACCTGTAAGGTTTCTGCTGAGAAATAAGTTATTAGTTTGATGATGGCTCCCTTACTAATGAGTAAACCCTTTTTCTCTTTCTGGTTTTACAATTCTCTATTTGTCTTTTGTCTTTTTTTTTTTTTTTTGCCTTAAAAAATGTGGAGATGGGGTCTCACTCTGTTACTCAGGTTGATCTCAAACTCCTGGTCTCAAGTGATCCTCTCACCTGAACCTTCCAAAGTGCTGGAATTATGGGCATGAGCCATCACACTCAGCCTGTCTTTTGACAGTTTGATTACAATGTGATGTGGAGAAGACCTTTTTGAATCATATCTATTTGAGAATCTCTGAGTTTCCTGTATCTGCATTTCTAAATCTCTTGCTAGTATTCAGTTAGTATTATTTGTTTCAAAAGATCTGTCTTCATGTTCTGTAATTGTTTCTTCTGTTTGATATAGTCTGTTGTCGAAGCTTTTGAATACATTCTGTATTTGTTCAAAGAATTCTTTAGTTTCAAACTTTCTTTGGTCCTTTTTTATAATATCTATCTCTTATATACATTTCTCATTCTTCCTGAATTATTTTTCTGATTTACTCATATTGTTTTTCTGGGTTCTTTTGTATCTCACTGAGCTTCCTTAATATAAATATTTTTGAATTCCATTTTCAGGGTTCCATAAATTTATTTTTCTTTGGAATCTGTTTCTGGAGAATTATTTGTTCCTTTGGTGAAGCATGCCTATCTTTTGGCCCTGGGGTGGCATATGGTAGCACCAGTGTTAGTGGGTTCAGGCAGGTCAATTCTTGGGCCTTCAGGTGGCTTGCTCAAGTGCTGGCAATGGCTCCAGTAGGCTGGGTGGATGAGTGGGTCCTCAGGCCCCTGGGCAGCAGGTGTGGCAGAGGTGATGGCAATATCAGTGGCATAACAATCCTCTGACTCTCAAGTGGTCGGCATTTGTGTTGGTGGTGACTACAATGGGCCAGTTCCCAGGCCCACAGTTGGCATTGTGGGTGTATGCCAGCTGTAGTGGTCATGGCAGGTTGGGTGGGCCTTTCCTCAGGCTCCCAGAAGGAGTGCTCAAATGCCAATGGGGCAAGGTGATCCCCAGGACCCCAGTGGAATGCTTTGTTTGGAGTAAGCAGTGGTTGAGCTGTGACCATGCTGCTGGGGTAGGTGGGGTTACTTTCAGTGGCAGCAACCATAAGCAGGGAGCTTGAGAACAGGAGATTTTGTCCCAGGTAGTATTTGCAAGTGTGGTCTCCTGTCCTCAGGATGCTTGTAAATGCACAGTGGCCCTGCTATTAAAGGCAGTTTGGTCACTGCCAATGGCTTTCTCTTTGACTCTGGTGGCAGCAGCCAGAGATAGCACCCACCTGCAGGTGGAGTATGTCAATGGGGCTCCAAGTATGTGGAGATGCAGGGGATGTTGGACTTCAGGGCAGGATGCAGTCTGTTGAGGGCTGGGCTCTCAAAATGGTTCCTTGCTTTAGCTGCTTAGGACTCAGGGTTTGTGTGGGATCCAGTGTGAGCTCCCGGTCTGGAGCAATGCCTTTGTGTGGTCTTCAGGCAGCTCCCTATGCTAGTCTCGGGGCCTGAATCTCCCATGGCTGGGATTGCAAAAGTCTGCAGCAGGAATGTGTACCATTGGGGTCACTCACATCCTTTCCCCACATTGGGAAGCCTTTCAAAGCTCCTAGCAGATCCTGGCCAAGCAGGCTGCCTTCTTCCCTCTTTCTTTGTTTTAAGTGTTTCCTGAAACTTCTCTATTGAATTCCAGGATCCTCTCTTAGGTGATCTATTTGAAGTGTGATTATCTACTTGTTATTTTGGTTCTTCTTTGTGGAGGAGGCAAGTACCAGATGTCTCTAGTCAGCCATCTTGAAGCCCCTCTTCAATTATGTTTTTTATTAACTCCGCCTCATTCTTGTTCAGAATTTCATTAACTATTCTCAAGCAAATAGCTTTCATATGAGTTTTAGAGTCAGTTTGACAACCTCCATGAAATATTCTATTGGGATTCAGAATTTAATCTAAATATTTATTGGAGAAAGTTAATAGCTTAATGACACTAAGGCTTACCATCCAATAATTTGTTATAGCTCTCATTTTTTTTCAGGTAGATTTTTAAATGTCCTTCAATGTTTTATATTTTTCTTAAAATATTTTTGCACATTTTTGTTATATTTATTCTTAAGTGAGAAGGTAGAATTCTAAGATGCTTTCAAGATTTCCACTCCCTGATGTGCATGCCCTGTATTATCTCCTTCCCTTGAGTGTGGGTGTGAATATTCCCTTGATTAGATTACATTATATGGCAAAGGTGATGAATAGTCACACCTGTGATTACATTACATTATACCAGACTGTCATTGTGAACTGGAGTGAGAGTCTACTGTTGGCTTTGAAGAAGTAAGTTGCTATGTTGTAAGATGCCCACGTAGCTGGGACCTGACAATGGTTTTTAGGAGTTGGGAGTGAACCCTTGGCTGACAACCAGCAAGAACACACAAATCTCAATATGACAACAGCAAGAAACTGAATTCTTGAAACCATGTAAGTTTGGAAGAGGGCCCTGAGTCTGAGATAAGTCCATAGGCTCTGCCAACACCTTAATTGTAGCCTGTGAGACCCTGAGCTGTGCCCAGATTTATGTCCCTTGGAAACTGTGAAATAATGTGTGTTGGTTTAAGCCCCTAAATTTATGATAATTTATTTTGCAACATAGAAAATGAACACACTAAGTATTAATTTTTTCCTCCTTAAACTGTGAGTGGGTTTGTTTTCTTATCACTGTGAGTGGGTCCTTTTAAAATTTCATTTTTAATTGCTTATTATTGGTTATAAGAGTGCTATTTTTATATATTGGTCTTTATACAGCAACCCTAGTGAACTCTCTTTTTAGATCTAATAATTTGTCTGTAGATTATCCTGGATTTTCTATGTGAACAATCATATAGAATAATAATGACAATTTTGTCTTTCATTTTCTGATTCTATACCTTTAATTTCTTTTTTCTTTTCTTTTTCTTTTTTCTTTTTTTGCATAGGTCAGTTCCCTTAGTACAACATCGAGAAAGAAGAGAAAAGCATTCTTGTCTTCTTCTTAACTCTAATGAAATTGTTTCATTAATTCTCCACTAAGTATGATGTAGTTTTTTGGAGATACTCTTTATCAGGTTAGGGACTATATTTTTTTGTTTTGTTTTTTGCTTGTTTGTTTAATCCAATGTGATAATTTATATTTCCAAACTGGAACATCAAAGTTTATTTACCTTTGAAGTGGCTACTGATATAGTGAGGTTTAAATCTTCAGTCTTATTTTATGCATTCTCTTCAGACACCATTCTGTTTTCTTTTTCTCATTCCTTTCCTCTTATTAATTTTAGGTTCAAGATTTTTATCACCCCATTTTTTCTCTCTGTTTGGAAGTTATATTCTATTTTTTTTCTTTTACTCATTACCCTGTATCTGATCAAAAACTAAAGTTCATCAAGCCTTGACCCTTGTCTCAGATATCTCTTTTTAGTCCCTCCCAGCCTACATATAATTGTCCAGCACTTTAGTTTTTAATTCTGGCAGACATTATTATTGCTGTTTAGTATGGTCAATGTTTACTTACATTTGTCTACATATTTACCACTTTCTTTGATTTTTATTCCTCCTTACACCTCAGACCTTCCATTTGGGATCACATCCTTTTTTCCAGATGTACATCCTGTAGCATCTTCCTAAGCGAGGGTCTGATGTCAGTGAACTCTCTCACTAACACTCTCTCACTAGTTTGTTGTTTCTGTGAAGATGTCTTCTTTGCCCGTGATCTTGAATGAGAGAGCAACTGGGTATATAATTATAGGTTGACAGGCCAATATGGCCTTCTCTACAATCTTGTGATTTAAGATAGAAGTTTAGTTTTGGTTTTCCCTTACTCTAATGGTGAAGATCATTGGAGTCCCCACTTAATGTAAGGAGGGTCTCCTCTAGGCTTTCCCACCCAGAGTGGGGAGTTGAGTCTTCACTTCCATTCCCCTCACCATTGAACTGAAGCAGAAGTGTGATTGTGGGTAAGCACCTTCAGGGCAAAAGCCGCTATGATGTTCTGATATTCTTTTTACCTCTTTAGATTCAGGCTTTGCTTTACCTTCCACCCACCCCTTACTTCCCCCAGATAGCCTGGCAGTTTCCTGACTATATTTTCAGTTCTTCAGTGGCTTAAAATTTTTACGTGCACACATACATATGCACACATACACACATGTACATATGCATATACACACAGATAGTGTGTATGTGTGTGTGTGTGTGTGTGTGTGTGTGTGTGTGTGTACCTAGTTTTCTGTAGGACGGTTGATCTAAATAGCCTAGTCTGGCATTACTGCAACAAGGAAATCCTTGCCATTATTTCTTTCAATATTGCCTTTCCTTCAGTCTATTTTCTCCTTTTGAGACTCAAAACATTTATTAGACCCTCTCATTCTATTCTCTTAATCTCCGTTTAATATTTTCCATCTCCTTATCTGTGTTGTTTTTGGAATACATTCTTCTGATGTATCTGTTAATTCACTAATTGTCTTTCCGTTTCTAATCTTACGTTTTTTATTTTAACAATTACATTTTTCATCACTTGAAGTTAAAATTTGTTTTTTTAAGTCTGTTTTTATTTCTTATTGATTTTTATTATATGCTTCTCTTTGTAAATATCCTTTTAAAAACATTTCATCCATAGTTATTAAGTACTGAATAATTTCATCATCTATTGTTTTGAGGATTTATATCTATTTCTTTTGCATTGTTTCTACTGATTCTTACTAGTGAAGGGGATTTGATGTTTGGTCATCTTTGTGAGCTCGTGCTCCATTGAATCTATGTAAATCCTATGGGATTAGTTGAGAAAACTTTATTCCCAAAAGGCTTCACATTCTGCTGATGGGAGTGGGTATTCCCATCCCAGGGTCACCTTAACCTCTCTCTCCCCAATGTTTTGGCTCTGAACTAGAGTCTCTGACTCAGTTTTCCCACTTCCTTACTGTTGCAATAATCAATATTTATATAAATGGTTGCTAGAAGATTCAGGCTTTATGTTAACTTAGTCCTTCCCTAGTCTCTGCCAGTCTGATTCCAAAGTTGTTGGGCTTCTTGTTCTGGCCAGGCACCCTGCCTCTAAGAATTTTGCCACTATTAGATGACTCCTGGATATTCCCACTACTTCACACAGTATTACCACCTGGACTGCTGCTTTTCTGACTTCACCCCATGCTCAGCTCACATTGTTTGGCAGTGGTGGTGGTGAATTGTCCTTAGGAAGTTCCCTTACCTTTTCTGAGAGGCACAATGTATCATACCTGGGGTCTAGTTTTTGAGAGGGGCCCCTCAGAACTTCTAGTCACTCCTGTTACTGGAAGTATAAGCCTATTCATTCGTTTTGAAAATAATTTTTAAATTTTTATTTTGAAATAATTTCAGATTTATTTAAAAATTGCAAAAATAGTACAAAGTATTTCTGAATACATCTTACCAAGCTTTCTCCAATGCTAACATCTTACATAATTATAATTCTGGAAAACAGGAAATTAACATTGATTCAAGACTATTAACTAATCTACAGACCTTATTCAACTTGTGTCACTTGTTCCACTAATATGAGGTCCAGGACCCCATATTGCATTTAGTTTCATGTCTCCTTAATCTCTGGTCTTTGACAGATCATTAGTCTCTCTTTATATCAATAGAATCAATAGGAAAAAAAGACATTAAAAGGTATCATGACTTTGATACTTTTGATGTGTACTGACCAGTTATTTTGTGTAATGTCCCTCAGTTTGGGTTTGTCTGGTGTTTCCTCATGACTAAATTGAGGTTATACATGTTTGGCAAGAATTCTACAGAAGTGATGTTATGCCATTCTCACTACATTATTGTTAGGGGTTACATGTTTTCCATATTTCTAATTATCTTGTCACTTGGCTAAGGTGCTATCTGCCAGTTTTCTCCTTTGTAATTAATAAATATTTCATAAAATACTTTGAAACTATCTAAACACCTTTTTTCTCATGACTTTCCTGGACTGATTCTGTAAAGTCTGTTTTCTTTTTCATGTGTAGTCACTGAAATCTCTTCTCATTTAGCTTAGTGGCCAGCAAACAATTAGAAAGAGATTTCCTTAAATGCATTGAACGAATAAAAGTTTTATC
>CAUYQG010236080.1:0-16832 GCA_963574415.1 Tarsius wallacei | reverse complement strand
TCAGCCTTCCGAGTAGCTGGAACTACAGGCGCGCACTACCACGCCCAGCTAATTTTTGATTTATTGTAGAGATGAGGTCTCGCCAAGTTGCCCAGGCGGGTCTCGAACCCACGGGCTCAGGCAATCCACTCACCTCAGCCTCCCAAAGGCGTGGGATTACAGGCTGAGCCACTGAGCCCGGCTCTACTCTTTATTTTTAAAAACTAGCTAACTGAATCACAAAAACTGCCAGCAAACGTAATGATGCAGATTCAAGTGATTTGCCGAGGGCAGTTAAAAAATATATTAACAAAAAATGAGAATATGGACAAACTAGGGGTGTATGGAGCATGGGACTGTCACACAGAGTTCTTAGGATGTAACATGGTGGTGATACGTCATCCACAAAAAGGCTTTGGCAGGGAACGGCCTTTAGGGTTGGAACAAGTCTTCACTTTTCAGACAAGGGCACCAAGACCTAAGAGGTAAATGTCTTTCCCAAGGTCTCGCCCCCAGCATCCTGGCATGCAGCCCGTTTGAGTAATGACAGCTGGATCATGTCAATTTTTGTCTGGGAAAGTGCTATATTAAAAAGTCAACTATAAAATAATATGCACAGTATTATTCTATGTTAAAAGGAAAAATGTATATGTAAGCATAAAAAAGCCTGGAAGGGAGGACACTCTGAATATGTCTGCAGTAGGTACTTTCGCACGGTAAGATTAAGGGAGATTTTCATTCTTTTTTCTCCCGTGCATTTCTGGGTTTTCTAAGCTCTCTCTATCCAACCTCTATTATTTGTATTATTAGAAAAAATATTTAAAATATGTGCGGTTGTACATTACTATACCACAAATGGAAGAAATAGAGAAGGCTTGGAAAGTAGTTTGGGATATTTTTAAGTGAATGTCATCGTAAATGGAAAGATGGCAATAAATAAATGTGTTCAAACGTCTAAGCCAGTTGATGGCTCTGTCTGAGAAATCACAAGGCAGAGGACAAATAGCACAGCAGTGAGTAAGCATTGTCTCCTTTTCCCAAAAGCTTTTCTTAATTTCCTTCCAAAAAAAGAAGTCCCCTACCCCGTTCATTTTCAGAAATGCATAGGATTCCGACTTTATGACCCTTAGGTTACATCCAGCTCCCGGCAACTGTACAAGACCCTGAGATCATGTGAGTTCCCATAGGAAGCAGTTGGCCAAGGCTGTCACCCTCTGAGTGGGCTCTACCCAACCCCTAAGAAAGCCAATCCCAAATTTTATGTCATATGATTGAATAATTTGGATTGTACTATTAGTATTAAAGAGAGAATTCCGCAAAGTGGTTTTAATTGTTTCAAAAGTTAAGGCCAACAAGCCAGTCTGGGGAAAAAACATTTGCAGAAGGCATATCTGACAAAGGACTGTTATCCAAAATGTAGAAAGAACTTTTAAGACCGGGCTCGGTGGCTCAACCTGTAATCCCAGCACTTTGGGAGGCCAAGGTGAATGGATTGCCTAAGCCCACAGGTTCGAGACCAGCCTGGGCAACTTGGTGGGACCTCATCTCTACAATAAATAAAAAAATTAGCTGGGTGTGGTAGTGCATGCCTATAGTTCCGGCTACTTGGAAGGCTGAGGCGGAAGGATCACCTGAGCCCAGCAGGTCGAAGATGCAGGGGCTGTGAGTGTGCCACTGCACTCCAGCCTGGGCAACAGAGTTGAGACTCCAACTCAAAAAAAGAAAAAGAACTTTTAAGAAAATGAATGACCTGGCTGGGCTCAGTGGCTCAGCCTGTAATCCTGTGCTTTGAGAGGCCAAGGTGAGTGAATTGCCTGAGTCCGCAGGTTCGAGACCTGCCTGGGCACTTGGCGAGACCTCATCTCTACAATAAATCAAAAAATTAGCCGGGCGTGGTAGCGCGCGCCTGTAGTTCCAGCTACTTGGAAGGCTGAGGCGGAAGGATCACCGGAGCCCAGCAGGTCCAGGCTGTGGTGGCCGGGAGGGGCCACTGCACTCCAGTCTGGGCGACAGAGTTAGACTCCAACTCAAAAAAAAAAAAAAAAAAATATATATATATATATATATAAAATTTATCCCATTTCTTCTTTAATCCATGGGTTATATAGAAGTATGTTAATTTCCAAATATTTTGGGATTTTCTGGATATCTTTCTGTTACTAGTTTTTAACTTAACTACATTACAATCACAGAACAAATTGTCATATTTCAAACTTCTAAATTGGCCCACCATATGGCTTATCTAGATAAATGTTCCATGCATATCTGAAAAGAATATGTATTCTACAGTTATTGGGTTTAATGTTATATTTACATCAATTAAGTGAAATTGATTAGTGATGTTATTGAAATCTTATATATTCTGATTAATATTCGGTCTCCTTGTTTTATCAATTACTGAGAGACAAGTGGTAAAATAACCAAGTTCAACTGTGTATTTCTTGTTTCTCCTTTCAGATTTATCCATTTTTGCTTCATGTATTTTGAAGCTCTGTTATTAGAAGTATACACATTTAGAATTGATATGTCATCTGGGTTAATTAACTACTTTATAATTGTAAAAATGTTTCTTTTTATTGCTTGTAAAATATTTTTGATCTGAGGTCTCCTTTGTCTGATAGTCCCCCCAGGTTTTTTATGCTTAGTACTTTATGGTATATTTTCACATATTTTTACTTTATAATTATTTTTATCTTTATATATAGTTTAAAAGAGAAGGTAGTAATCACTGAGGAAAAAGGAAGATAGAGACAGGTATTAAGCTGATGAAGTTCTCACAGGAGAGTCTATGTGGACCGATGGAAAAGAATGGTGGCTGATCAAAGAGGCTGCCATTCCTTCTCCTTTCTAGGGGTTCAAGTGTGTAGGAATGGGAGTAACTACACACAGTTGTGGATTCTTTCTTGCAAAATTCTTGCAATTCAGCTGTTGGCCTAAGAAAATGCAACCAAGCTCATGAGGAACAGAAATCTCACTTATAATTCAGTAGGAAAAATATGTGTTTACACTTCATAGATAGGAAAAAGTAACAAAAATATCTCTCCAGTGATTTTTTACATTTGTCTAATTTTCTTTCATATTTCTGCCTTTTTTCCTTTATTAGGCTTGAATGTTCTATTTTGTTTCATATTTTTAGTACATTAAGTTTTAGTTACATTTCTATTTTATTATGTCTAAATCTTAAGCTTGCATTGATTTAAATCTTTATCAATATTATTGGAATATATTTATCATAGGGTCTCTTGAATAAAATGCATCCTTAAAAATTGCATTTTGAGGTAACACCAGTTTTGATTCAAAGCCTATTTCTGAAATTTGCTTTAAGTCTTGGCTCTTGCCACTAACTAGACATGTGATCTTAGGCAAATTATTGAAACTCTCTTGCCTCCTTCTAACATGGTGATACTAATAATACATAGTTTTATGAGCACTTAAAACTTAGGATATAAAGTTCTTTTTACAGTACCTACATAGTAAATTGCTATAAAATGTTTATTGTTATTGCCATTAATATCTGGATAACTTTATACAAGTTACTCATACTTTCTAATATCCAATTTTTTAATCTGAAAAGTGGAATAAAAACACTTTCATCATAGGTGTATTATAGTGTCTAGCTGATATAATCTATGTAAAGCAGAGTATTTGCCAAAACCACTTATCTCGACAGTATATCTGGTACGCAATGTGTTCCCCATGTAAACTCCAAAACTTGATCTCCTCATCTCCAAGGGTCTTTACCTGTTCCTCATCTCATCAGCTTTTCTCAACACTCATCCCTTGCACCTTGTCAACAATTGGAAAAGAGAGATCTCTAAAGTTTTGGATTCTAACATCCCCACATTCTGACCCTTGATATCTCCACCCTGTCGTTGTTCTGCTTGGTAAAACCCTGACCTCAGATCTAGTTGTCAGCCTTCCTGCCTTCACAACTAAGCAGCCGAGTGCTCGTGGAGGGGGCCATACAATGGCAAAGACTAGTGCCACTAAAAACTCATAACTTCTAATTAATTGGGGCCTTAATAGTGCCTAGCAATACTTTATTTCATCTTTCTATTCTCTTAGTCTCTTATGTGTGTTTTTTTTTTTTTTTTTTGAGTTGGAGTCTCACTTCGTAACCCAGGCTGGAGTGCAGTGGCACTCTCATGCCCACCCCAGCATCGACCTGCTGGGCCCCAGCCATACTTCCACCTCAGCCTTCCAGGTAGACTCTATAGGCACATGCTATCACACCCCACTAATTCTTAATTTATTGTAGAGACAAGGTCTCGTCAAATTGCCAGGGTTGGTCTTGAACCTGTGGACTCAGGTTATTCACTTGCCTTGGCCTCCCGAAATGCTGGGATTACCAGCTGAGCTACCAAGCTTGTCTCCTTGTATGTTTTAATGATTGTTCAAACTATCTTCACCTGCTTATATCTTCCTATTTGCTCTTAGAATGTACTTAACAAAGATGGTCGAAGTTTTCAGACAAGAACTTGACACATGTAAGCACTAGTAAGTGAACAAGCACTCAAGTAATTTTCTAGGGATGGTAACATACCCATTTTTTTCTTCTATACTTGCCAATCCCTTGCCTGGGGCCTTGAATCTAGGGACTGAACTCTTGCTAGGTCTCTGTGGAAATAGCAAAAGAATTAGAATTAGAAGTGAATTCTGAAGAAGTGACTGATTACATGCAATTTTCTGATACAATTTGAATGAATGAGGAGTTGCTTCTTATGGATGAGCAAAGAGAGTAGTTTATTGAGATTGAATGAACTCCTGGTGAAGATGCTATGAACCTTGTTAAATGACAGTTAAGGATTTAGAATATTGCATAAACTTAGTTGACAAAGCAGCAGCAAAACTTGAGATGACTGACTCAGATCTTAAAAGAAGTTCTACTGTGGGTAAATTGCTATCAAACAGCATTGCATGCTACAGAGAAGTCTTTAATGAAAAGAAGAGTCAATGAATGCAACAAACTCATTATTTTATTTTAAGAAATTGCCACAGTCATCCCAACCTTCAACAATTACCATCCTGATCAGTCATCAGCCATCAACATCTAGGCAAGACCCTCCACTAACAAAAAGGTTATAACTCACTGATGGCTCAGATGATCATTAGCATTTTTTAAGCAATAAAATTTTTTTTAGTTAAGGTATATACAGTATTGTATTTTTAGACATTTTAGTCTATTGTATACTTAACAGATGATAGTCTAATGTAAATATAACTTTTATATATAGGATTAAACCAAAAAATTAATGTGAAGCTCTTTATTGTGGTACTCACTTTATTTTGTTGGTCTGGAACAGAGCCTGCAAGATCTTCAAGATATGTCTATATATAAATGATTTTCTTGAAGTTCACACATAGTTGGATCTTGACTTTTTGTTAATATGGCAATCTTGCCTTTTTAATTAGTATGTTTAAACCATTTACACTTAGTGTAATCACTGGTATGCTTGAGTTTACTTCTGTTGTCTTGTTATTTGATGTCTATTTGTTCTATTTGTTATTGGTTCATTGTCTCTCTTTCTGTTCTTTCTAATGAAGTAAGTACCTTGTAGTATTTTATTTTGTCTGTATTATTGACTTATTAGCTATATGGTTTCATTTTGTTTTTTAGTTGTTACTAGAGTTTATGATATTTAACTTTCTCTTGTCTACCTTCAAATCATATTTATTTATAATATACACATCTTAAAAGAGTACTTTTTTTCTGCTTCTGACTTTGGGCTATTTTTGATACATGTTTTACTTCTAAACATGTCATATACCAATATCACTTATTGAAGAGACTGTTATTACCCCATTGAGTATTCTTGTCACATTTGTCAAAGATCAGTTGACCATACATGCATGGGTATATTTCTGGGTTTCTTATTCTGCCTCACTGATCTATATATTTGCTTTAATGCTAATATCATTCTCCTTTTGATTGTTGTAGTGTCATAATATATTTGGAATCAGGCGTGTTATAGCTTCAGCTTTGTTTTCCTTATTCATAATTGTTTTGGCTATCTTGGAAACGTCCATTTTTTAATATAAGTTTTAGGATTGATTTTTCTACTTATGTAAAGATACATAATACAAAATAATACATTTATTTTATTTGCTTGGAAATTTTGTTCTGTCACCCGGGCTGGAGTGCAGTGATGTGATCATAGCTCACTGTAACTTCAACTTCTGAGCTCAAGCAATCCTCCCACCTCAGCCTCCTAAGTAACTAGGACTACAGGTGGGCACTGCACTCAGATAATTTTAAAAATATTTTATAGAGAGGAGGTCTTGCTATGTGGCCCATGCTGATTTTGCACTTGTGACTTCAACTAATCTTCCCATCTTGGTTTCTCCAAGTGCTAAGATTATAGGCATGAGTCATTGTTTCTGGCTCTGTCATTGGGATTTTAATATGAATTTCATTGAATCTATAGACTGCTTTAGGTAATATGAACATTTTAACGGTATCAGGTCTTCCAGTCTGTGCACACGGAATATCTTTTCATTTATCTGGGTCTTCTTTGATTTTTTTTTTTTTTTTTGAGTTGAAGCCTTACTCTGTCTCCCAGACTGGAGTGCAGTGGCACGCTCATGGCCACCGCAGCCTCCAATTCCTGGGCTCCTGCGATCCTTCCGCCTCAGCCTTCCAAGTAGTCGGAACTACAGGAGTGCGCTACCACACCTGGCTAATTTTTTTTCTTCTTTTTTTTGAGTTGGAGTCTCACTTTGTCGCCCAGACTGGAGTGCAGTGGCCGCTCCCGGGCACCGCAGCCTCGACCTGCTGGGTTCCGGCGATCCTTCCGCCTCAGCCTTCCGAGTAGCCGGAATTACGGGCTTGCGCTATCATGCCCGGCTGATTTTTTTTTTTTTTTTTTTTTTGATTTATTGTAGAGATGAAGTCTCACCAAGTTGCCCAGGCGGGTCTCGAACCCTCAGGCTCAGGCAATCCACTCACCTCAGCCTCCCAAAGCAAGGGATTACAGGCTGAGCCACCGAGCTCAGCTTAATTTTTTAAATTTATTTATTTATTGTAGAGCCGAGGTCTCACCAAGTTGTCTGGGTGGGTCTCAAACCCACGCTCAGGCAATCCATTTGCCTCGGACTCCCAAAGTGCTGGGATTACAGGCTGATCCACCGAGCCTGGCTAATTTTTTTAAAGTGTTTTATTGTTTTCAGTATACAGGGCTTTCGCCTCCTTGATTAAGTTTATTCTTAGTTATTTTATGCCTTTTGATGCTATTGTAAATGGTATTATTTTCTTAATTTTTTATTCAGATAACTTGTTGTTAGTATGAATAATGCAATTGAGTTTTGTATATTGATTTTGTATCCTGTAACTTTACTGATGCTTATTCTATTGATTTTCTGATGAAGTCTTTAAAGTTTTCTATGTATAAGATTATGTTGTTTACAAATAGGAGCAACTTAACTTCTTTCTTTACAGTTTGGATGTCTTTTATTTTTTTCTCTTGCCTAAATTGTCTGAATAGGACATTGAGTACTATGTTGAACAAAAGTGGTGAGAGTAGGCATCCAGCGTATGTTCCTAGTCTTAGAGAAAAAACTTTGAACTTTTCATCATTGAGTACAATGTTAGTCATGAATTTGTCATATATGAACTTTATTTTGTTGAGGTAAACTCTTCTATAGCTGATTTATTGGAAGTTTTTTTTTAAGTCAAGAAAGAATGTTGGACTTTTTTCACGTTTTTCTGTATCTATTGAGATGATCATGTAATTTTTATCCTTCACTCTGTTAATGTTCTTTATTATATTGATTGATTTGCATATGTTCAGCCATCCTTGTATCTCAGGGATGAATCCCATTATGATGTGTTATTCTTTTAATGTGCTTATGAATTTGGTTTAATATTATATGTTGGTAATTTTTGCATCTATACTGATCTGGGATATCGGCCTGTAGTGTTCTTTTGATGTCTTTGGCTTTGGTATTAAGGTAATGCTGGCTTCATACAATGTGTTTGGAAGTCCTCCTGTTCCTCCTCCTCCTTCTCCTCCTTCTTTGTTTTTAAAGAGTTTAACAAGTATCGATTGAAATTTTTGGTGGAATTCATCTATGAAGTCTTAATTCATCTTATCCTGGGCTTTTCTTTGTTGGAAGGTTGTTGTTTTTTTTTTTTTTAAATTACTGATCAATATCTGCATTTGTTATCAATCTGTTCAAATTTTTGACTGCTTTTTTATTATCTTGACTGGTTGTAAGCTTCTTGGAAGTCAACCATTTCTTTTAAGTTGTCTGGTTTGTTGGCTATAATTATTTGTAATACTTCTTTATAATCTTTTCTATTTCTGTGAATCAGTTGTAATGTTTCTTCTTTTATTTCTGGTTTTATCTATTTGAGCCTTCTTTGTCTTTTTTCTTAGTGGTCTAAATTAAAGGTTTATGAATTTGGTTTACCTTAAAAAAAAACTACTGTTAGTTTTGCTAGTTTTTTCTATTCTCTATTTTATTTAGTTTTCTCTAATATTTATTTCTTCCATCTGCTCTTTGGTTTTTACATTATTACTATTTTTCTAGTTTCTTGAGATGTAAAGTGAGTCTGTTTATTTGATATTTTTCTTTTTTGTTTAATGTGGGCATTTATTTCTATAAACTTCCCTCTTAGTACTACTTTGCTGCATCCCGTAAAAATTTTGGTATGTTGTGTTTTCATTTTCATTTGTTTTAAGATATTTTCTAATGTTCCTTTTGATTTTTTCTTTAATACAGTGATTGTTCAAGAGTGTGTGGTTTAATTTATACATATTTGTGAATTTTCTAGTTTTCCCTCTGGTATTGATTTCTAGTTCCATTCCATTGTAGATGAAAAGGATACTTACTATGACTTCACCTTTGTTTTGTGATCTAGAATATGATCTATGTTGGAGAATGTTTCATGAGTACTTGAAAAGAATGTGTATTTTGCAGTTTTCTGTGGACTTTTCTGTATATTTTGTTAAGTACACTTAGTCTATAGTGTGGTTCAAGTCGGTTGCTTCCATAATTATTATTTCTCTGGTTGATCAACCCATGTCAAAAGTGGTTTTGTAGCTCTTTTGTTCTTCTCTTCTTCTCTTACAGTCTTTCTTTGTGATTTAATAATTTTTGTAGTGTTATTATGTATTTTCTCTTTCTCTTTATTATTTCTTCTATAGTTTTTTTATGTTACCTAAGACTTTCTCAAAACATCTTATTATAACAGTCTATTTAATCTGACAGCAATTTAACTTTAATTACATAGAAAAACTCCATATTTTTATATGATTAATGTTTGAATTTACCTATATTCATATTGTGTATTCACTAACTTTTTTTGGCTTCAGTTTTTGTTTTTTTTTTTTTGAGTTGGAGTCTCACTCCATCACCCAGGCTAGAGTGCAGGGTTACCCAGCGTACATCCTCCCACCTCAGCCTTTCCAGTAGCTGGAACTACAGGTATGCGCTACCACACCTGGTTAATTTTTTATTTATTGTAGAGACAAGGTCTTACCAAGTTGTCTAGGCTGGTCTCAAACCCCTGAGCTCAGGAAATCCTTTGACCTCGGCCTCCCAAAGTGCTGAGATTGCAGACTTGAGCCACCACTTTCAGCCTATTCTTAATAATTGTATCTTTTAACATTTATACTAGAGTTAAAAGTGACTTATGCACCATCATTATAGTATTACATAATTCTGTGTTTATTTATATATATACCCTTACCAGTGACATTTGTGCTTACATATGCTTTTTAAAAAAATTTTAACAACTGTAGGGGTACAAATAGTTTTTGGTTACATGGATGCATTGTATAGTGGTAAAGAAGTCTGGGTTTTAAGTGTACTGTCACCCCCACTAGTGCAAATTGTATCTGATACGTAATTTTTCATTCCTCCTCTCTTTCCACATTCCCCATACTAAGATATGTTTTTGTGTTGCTGTTTAACATCCTTTCATTCAACTTGACTAAATTCCTTTAGTACTTTTTGTAAGGCAGATCTAGTGGTGACAAACTCCATCAGTATTTGTTTGGGAAGTATATATCTTTTCTTATTTTTAAAGAATCATTCTGATGAATATAGTATTCTTTGTTTACAGGGTCTTTTCTTTTTTGCACTTTGAATATGTCATTCCACTCTTTCCTGACCTGCAAATTTCCCACTGAAAAATCAGGTGATAGCTTAATGAAGCCTCCCTTGAACATGAGAAGTCACTTTTTTCTGACTACTTTTAACAACTTCTAGACTTTTCACAATTTAATTATAATATGTCTTGAGTTTGGGGTTTCTTTGGCTTCATGAATTTGGAAGTTGATTTCTCCCAGGTTTGAGATGTTTTAACACATTATTTCTTTAAAGAAGATTTCTGTCCCTTTCTCTTCCTCTAGGACTCCTATAATGAGTATACAGACAATTCTTAACTTATGACAGGTCAAGTTACGGTTTTTCAACTTTACAAGGTACAAAAGTAATACATGTTCAGTAGAAACTGTACTTCAAGTAGACACACAACTATTTTGTTTTTTACTTTAAGTAAAATATTAAATAAATTACATAAGCTGTTAAATATTTTATTATAAAGTAGACTTTGTGTTAGATGATTTTGCCCAAATATAGGCTAAGGTGAATGTCTGGAGTATATTTACGGTCATCTAGGTTAAGCTATAATGTTCAGAAGATTATGTGTATTAAATGTATTTTCATCCTCTGATATTTTTTATTTACAGTGGATTTGTTGGGACATAACACCATCATAAGTCGAAGAGCATTCATATTTGGCGACTTGATAGTGTCCCGTAAGTTCTGCAGACTTTCTTCACTGCTTTTCATTTTTTTTCTTTTTTCTCCTCTGGCAGGATAATTTTAAATTACCTGTTCTCAAGTTCACTAATTTTCTTTTTCTGCCTGATCTAGTCTGCTGTTGAAGTTCTCTAGTGAATTTTTCATTTTGGAAAGACCTTCATTAATTATCCCAGTTGGAGATTCTGGGAGCCTCTCAAATTTTTTCCCTGGATATATGTGTTTCATGCCCCTCATTTTCTTCTGAGGGAGAAGTCTTAGGACTGTGTAACTGTTATTTCTCCTAAGAGAGAAGTCTTAGGACTGTGTAACTTTTATTCATCCTGCAGAGCCATGCTGGGTGCTTAGAGTTACCTGTTCCTTTTCTGTAGGCAGGCCAGTGCTTACAATGCTTGGGCATTGGGTACAAACTTCATTTCTATCTCTTTTTCCTGAAGACTACTTCTTTGAATTGTGCATTTTCTTTTTACTCAAGTCTTAGAATTCATTTGCCCATTTTTTCTAAAGCAATGCATTAAGATGCCAGGATGATGGGTGTAAGCTCCTCTTCTCTCCTTGACTTCTGCTCGAGCAGTTTCAAGGTTTTTTACCTCCTCCCAATTTGGCAAAATTGACCCAGCTGCCACTGAGACTGTGTAAAATTGAGACCGTGTTTACTACTGAGGTCTACATACTCCCATGGTAGTGTATTGGTTCCAGTTGTGGTGGTCTTTGGAAAATCAGCTGCCAAAGTCTATGGGTTGGCTGACTGCAGGACCCGCGGCCAGGCTGTCTGCAGGGGACCACATGTTAGCCAGCTGACTCAAAGGTCCACGGGCAAACTGGTTGACTGACAAGAGTCCATGGGCAAGTTGGTGAGATCCATATGCTGGTTGATATGAGCACTTGCCCCTTTTCTTTGTTCTTAGTTCCTCCCATTTCCTCAGTTTTATGTGTGAGGCAAGAGAGAGGCAGGCCTGTTGAGCAGCACCTCAAAGGAATGGTGATGTTAGGTGCTCCCTTTGCTCTGCTTCCCCTGAAAGAAATCATATGCTGAGGGTGTTTCTCTTGGCATTGATGTGTGCCTGCTTGGGGCAGGGGCAGTGCAAGTAAAGTGAAACTGTTCCTCTTACCCTTTGCAAATGCAGCTGTTCCCAGATGTTGTGCTCTGCGAGGATGTTGGAACTTCTCATTTATACTCTAGAGCTGTCATAAGAGGTTTTCATCCATGGATAGTTGTTAAATCAGTGTTTCTGCAGAGAAATAAACACTAGGACCTTCTATTCCAATGTCTTGTTGACATCATTTCTTCACTTTAATTTTAAAAAGTTATTTTAACTTATTAGATAATAATAGATTAACCTTCTCCCCCAAATACTTTAAAGATGCAGTTTTTAAAAAATCTTTTGTTTTTATAGTTTCTGGTGAGAGATCTGTTTATAAATCTAGCCCAGAAGAGACTCACAAGAGTTCACTTATGTAGCTCTGTCAAGGGAAATTTTCAGACAATAATAATTCTATATTGTATATTGTTTCCCAGGACACTTGTAACTTTCCCACTTTGTGGAATTTGATTAAAAAAATGCATACTTATACTCCCTCTATAAAACTCTAACCCCTATAAGAGAAGGTTGTAAGCCTTATTTATCTCTGTAGAAAGTAAATCCCCAGTAAATGTTTTAAATAAATACATTTGTTTGTATTCATTATGCTAAATAAGATATTTGGTTAGGACACCTTATACATGTCTAGAATAGTGTAGCTGAGAAATTAATTGTAGATATCATTTTGAGTACTTTATGTGTATCAGATGCTGTAAGAATCCGATGATGTTTATATTATCATCTTTATTTTTCATCTGAGAAAACAGAGGCTCAAGAGTTTATTTAAATCGCCTAAAGTCACAGAGCTCATAACCAGGAATCAGATTACTTGAGAAAGCCTCATGATCTGAAAATCTTAATAAATGCCAGCTCTCCTTTAGATAGATCACTAGGAGCAGTTATTATATTATTATAGCACTATTTATCCTATATCACATATACTTAGATGCAAGCCTGCCTTTTTAAATAACATTTTAAAAGGCTGATCAGAAGATACTAAAATCCCTGAAAAACATCATAAAGACTTTTAGGTATTTCAGTGTATTTAAAACTCTTATAGTTTCAAGTGACAAGAACTCAACCAACTTAAGCAATTAGGAGAAATTTATTTTCTCATATAAACAATCTACAGCAAATGCAAAGAGATTATAGAATTTCATGAACTTTACCCAGTCACGATTATTCCTTTCACTTCTTATCTCTGAATATTTCTGCATATTAGATTTTTCTATTTCGAAATAATTTTCTCCACAATCGGGGGCAAGATTCTAGACCATTCTGGACTAAAAACCTTCCATCTGCATAACTCAAGGGAGATCCTGACAATATCCAGTTAGATTCCACTAAGAAGTTCTTTGGTTCAACTTGAGTCACCTGTTTGGTGTTAGAACAACCACTGTGGCCTCAGAAATGAATGAGGCAGTAAGCTGGACTGGGTCTGAGTCAGGGGTCACCCAACCTTTGACAAGGAAAGTGATATGCTAATGGCAGTTCCCACAAGAATCACATGGATGGAATGGAGAAGGAGAAGTTCCACAGGAGAAGGGAATATTGCTATCAGAATCATGTACTAAGAAACAGAGTGCTGGTCTAACAGAACAGCTTCTGTATACTATACTATGCAAGCATTGCTAGACACTAGGATTTTGGAGGGATCCTCTTTTTTAAACTGAGATTTAGGAGCAATGAAGTGCTTAATTGAATGATTACCCTATTTCTCTCTGGGTTTAGAGAGCTAGCTACACCAGTAATACAGAAGTGGATTAGAAGCACTTTGATTATATAGGCAAACCTCACTGTTTCCATAGAGTTAGAAGATTTGACTCAGCTTGTCAATAAATGGATACTTGGGACAAAGACTAGTTGAACAACAGCAATCATATTTTAGATAAACAACAGAAGCCATTATGTCACTCATAAGCTACCCCTAGAAATAATTCAAATTTGATGTCAAGAATTTGCATTTTTAAAATGTCATAGACCTTACAATGCTACAACAGGGTTTAGTTCTTCACAAACACTCATATCACCCAAACGATGCCAAGTAGCAGGTCAAAGAATATATGACTTTGAAGACTGAACTCTCAATTTAAATTCCTCTTTAATTCATGTTAGGTTATACCATAGTACAAGAAAAGAGAGAGGCTGCATATGTTGTCAAACTTAATGGCAAAAGTTACATAGAATTGGCTAATTAAATAATAAGTGGATTCTGACTTATATTGAGGTGAATGTCAGATTTCATCAGTGTGAGTGTTATTTGACAGGGGTGATAAATCTTGTTCTCTGGGGTTGAGATTTTTCAATACCCTTGTGCATCCTAGGGCATTTCAAAGTAATTCACTGAGAAGCTAGATTAGCAGCAGTCTGATTTACGGATACCTTTAGGGTGGCCACTCTAATTAGCATGTATCTGGGATCTTTAAAGAGCTTAAGCTGTATTCACACAAACTAAAAGGAGATGGGGAAGATAATAGTATGTGATTATATGCATAAATATGCTTAATGTAGACAGAGACACTGATGGAGCCGGAATGGTGTAAAAAACCCAAAACTCTTACAGTAAGAGTTTCCAAGAATGAGGAAACTGGAAACAGACTATTTTCAGGGTTTGCACTTGACTGCTAAAACCTCAGTGAGAAAAAAAGAAAACTCAGTGAAGTAAATTTCAGCTAATCGACACAAACATTTTGCAGTAAAGTATTGGTTTTAAGTCATACATGGTGTAAAAAAGTAAATGTACAGAGATATTTTATGTTTGTAGAGTTCCTCTGATCAATTTTAGTTACCTTTTCCCTCCATCTTTGACATTTTCCTTCTGTCATCATCTCCACTCTGCTCTAGAATCCACTGTTTTAAGAAGTGATAGACCACAACTAGTCTGCAGCAAATGTTATGAGCGCAGTTATTTTTAATACAAACATAATAAGAATAAATAATTGATTTATTCATAAGTAGATAAATAGAAATTTAAGATAAGAGAAGAAGTACACTGTTATTAGTATTGGGGCCTCTCCATACATGTAGCTGTATACAAAGTCATAGGGATAATCTATTAAGTTCTAAGCAGTCTGATTTACAGAATCTGAAGAAGCCTACTGCCCTCATGATGCAGAATGGAGTCATGGCAAATACAATGTAATTGTATTAAATGGAGAACTCAAGAGTTTCACAAAACTTTATAAATATTAAGGCTTTTCTCCCACTGAAACAGTTTTCATTTTGCTACCCAGTGTAGCCTCCCTATCGTTAGCAATGATTTAAGGAAAAACCCCAAAATGAAAACTTCATTTCCAATTTGGAGGTGATTGTCCTTAGGGGCCCCATTCTCTGAAGACTTGTAGATGGTGACCTCTGGGAACTCCAGGCAGTCCACACTTATAGCCTATGTGTGTTTTTCCTAATATTAAGCATGAATAAATAAGTTGAACAGCAAGGATATTTTGGTGCTCTGTAGCTGATATGTTAAATCCTAAAACAGGTTGCTACTGAGAATGCAGGTTGCTTAAAGAACAGTAGTAATTGTTATAAAAGACATTATCTGTAGAGTGAAGGACAAAGGGCTGGGGGTGTAATTTAGAGTATAAAATGAAGAGAAAGTCAGGCCAGAGACTAAGGAGCACGAGTTATCCACTGTGAGATCTTCACCCACAGACCTGGGCACACATGTTGCTTCTCTCATGTCTATTTTCATATCCCCATTTTTAAAGTATTTTCGATACTACCAAGAACTAAACCATAGGTATATATTTTTTTGCTTTACTATTCCATATTTGTTTAACTCTATTTTGAGGTTCATCAAAATATACATTAACTTTCTCAAACTATTGAGGCACAATAGAGTGAGCAGAAAGCAAGATGATTTTCTTATCAATTTTATCAATTACCATAGAAGCAGCGGTAACAGCAATAAACAACCATTTCTGTGTTAGGAACCAAGAATGAAGAGAAACATGCAGGTTAGCCACATAATGGGCTCGTAGTTAATTTCTAAATATATTTTGTAAAAAAAGTGTTTGAGTAAATTAGATGCAAAACAACAAAATTCATTATCTAGTTATGAATGGTACTTTTTAAGTTTTATAAATTATTGAAGTGTTAAATGCTTCTCATCATTTAGAATTATCTTGCTAAATGTGCCTTTTTATCATGGAACATGGAACTTATGTTTTATTATTAAGGTGCCCTTGTGGCTTATTGAAGGTCACATGTGTCAACAAACATCATGAAATAAAGTGTCTCGAGAAAACTATCCACACTGAATTTACACAGTGATATTCATTGAATGCCATTTGATATTTTGACTACTCATTAGCAACTCATATTGTCCAAGGAATTTGTAATTTTCTAGGGCAAAAGTGGAATCATATATAATAGGCTGAATTGTGAGATGAACAACTTGTCTGTTTAAAAGACCATTGTTTAATTTACTCATCTAAAAGATAATTTGTAGTTTTCTACACTTTTTTTCTTGTTTTAATTTATTTTTATTGATTTTAAAGATATGGGTATGATTCATGATTAGGTACACAAGTGGTCATCATACAGGTAACATTTGGGCCTTCCTTTGGTCCCCACTTTGCATGGTTTCAGGTCAGGTACCCTTATTGATGTTATATGCCCCTTCCCTCTCTGGTATTTATTGTTTTTAGAATTATTGATGATGGCCAATCTGACTGGAGTAGATGGTATGTCAGTGTGGCATTAATTTGCATTTCTTTGATGATTTATGAGGCTAAGCATTTTTCATGTATCTATTGGCTGCTCATATATCTTTTTTTGAGAAGTGTCTATTCGTTACCCAGTTTCTAGTAGGGCTGTTTTTGTTTTTTGTTTTTTTGTTGTGTTTGAGTTCCTTGTAGATCCTGGATGTTAGGCTTTTGTTAGACATACAGTTGGCAAATATTTTTTCCCATTCTGTGGACTGTCCCTGTGCTGTCTTGATGGTTTCTTTTGCTTTGCAGAAGCTTTTCAGTTTGATGAGGTCCTACTTGTCTGTCTTAT
>CAUYQG010236061.1:0-10799 GCA_963574415.1 Tarsius wallacei | reverse complement strand
AAAATACTTATTTTTAATGACCTTTTAAAAAGCAGTTAGATGTAGTGCTTATCAATGTAGCCTGACTTTTAAGATCTAATTTTTCTCTTAGTTTTTTCTAATCTGTCCTTTAAAATCTTAACCTTTTCCTTAAAAATATCTCTCTTCCTCCAAATCAATCAGCCTGACTTATTTTATTTTGTTTTTATTCCTGAAATTCTTCTATTTTGATCATCAGACTGAAGCACTCTTCTCAAATCAATATAGTTTATTTTCTATTTCTAAGCAAATCTGACCCCAAGATTCAAAATACTTCTGGCTCAGAACATTAATGCTGCTTTGTTAGTTTCAATAATTCTTTGTTTTGCTTTTTTAAAACATAAAAATGGCATATTATTTTCATATGCATGCTATCACTAACATTTATTTTATAATCATTTTTATGGGTGAACCCACAAATTAAGTAAAAGAAAATTTCGTTCTGGTAAGAATTTATGTGATTAAAAATTTAAACTCAAGAAATGGAAAATGATGCCTAAAACCCGGTGGATAAGCCACTTGAATCCAATGTTATCTAATCCTTTTATAGTTTCCTCTTTGAGCTTGAATGTGGAATTGAATCTGAGCCATTCTATCTAAAGCTGCTAAATATACCTGGCATTAAACCATCACTACAGCCTTCTCTGGTCACTGTGTTCCACATAAAGGATGGAAGGGACCTGAGAAGCACTTATGTGGTTCACAGCTCAGGGGCACAGACTCACGAAAAGATTGAGACCCAATCACAGGTACATAGATGCTTCTGTTCTCTTTACACCTTACTGCCACATCCTTCAAGGTCTAGATTTTATTAAAAAATTGCAAGTCATACTAAGCAACAAAACACACAGTTTGAAGAGACAGTAACATCAGAAGCAGACTCAGATGTAGCCCCCAAGGGAAACAATAATCTAGTCCCCAAAATTAATAATATCAAGGTTGAGAAACCATTTTTAGATGCAACACTTAAAGCTAAAACACTTAAAGATGTCAACCCTGGCCCGGCACGGTGGCTCATACCTGTAATCCCACCACTTTGAGAGCCTGAGGCAGGAGGATCGCTTAAGGACAGGAGTGTGAGACCAACCTGGACAACAAAGTGAGACCCTGTTTCTAACAAAAAATGGAAAAGCCGGGCTCGGTGGCTCAGCCTGTAATCCCGCACCTTGGGAGGCCGAGGTGAGTGGATTGCCTGAGCCCGCCTGAGCAACTTGGTGAGACCTCATCTCTACAATAAATCCAAAAAAAAAAATAGCCGGGTGTGGTAGCGCGCGCCTGTAGTTCCAGCTACTTGGAAGGCTGAGGCGGAAGGATCGCCGGAGCCCAGCAGGTTGAGGCTGCAGTGGCCGGGAGCGGCCACTGCACTCCAGTCTAGGCGACAGAGTGAGACTCCAAATCAAAAAAAAAAAAAAGGGAAAAGAAAAAGAAAGAAAAATTTATCTTGGCCTGGTGATGCTTGCCTGTTGTCCCAGCTACTTGGGAGGCTGAGTCAGGAAAATTGCTAGAGTCCAGGAGTTTGAGGTTGCAGTAAGCTGAGGTCGTGCCACTGCTCTCTAGCCTGTGCAGAATGAAACCTCGTCCAAGAAAAAAAGTCAACCCTAAATAACATAATAATACGTTTTTCTGAGGATTAAAAGCCTTTGTCCTGTCATCAACAGTTAAAAACTACCTGCATCAGTGCAAACTCCTGACCAACCTAAAATAAGTCTCCACAAATCATCCGATTGAAATTTCCCAACCCACATATTGAAGGGATAGAGAGAGTTGCACCAATTGTGCCAACCTTCACCAGTTGGCTGCGAACTGCATTCCTCAAAGAAAAAACTATAAAAAGTGAGGAAGATACAAGATGTGGAGGAAAAATTACATGTTATTTTTCCTATTCTTTTTAAATTTTGGCACTTATATTTTTGCAATATAAATTATATATGGACATAATTATATATAGATATTTGGACAATAATGCATACATATAATTCGTAAGGCACTATAATATGTAATAAGAATATTTATAAAGCCTAAGTGAGTGTGTTTTAATCCCATGTTTCATAATTACTGCTGGAGTGATTTTCAACCATTTATTTTAGCATGTCCATGTCTGAGTTGTTCCTCATGTATACACTGAGGATACAAGGGATTGTTGTTAACACTCATAAAAGCTAATACATATAAAGTCTATTGAAGAGTGCATGGCATAGTGGAAAGGATTTAAAAATGATACGTATTACTTTTATAATATATAAATATGTATCTAATAAGGGAATAAGGTAAGGTGTCTTCAGAGATGAGGTACACATTTTTTTTTTTAAAAAAATGCAGATTACAGAATTAGAAGGTACCATCTGGAAAGCAAAGGCAAAAGATACTAGTTACCCAAAAGCAGTGTACAACTGAAGATGCTAAATGAAGCTGGATCCAGACCCTGCTGGTATCAATGATTAGGAAAATGTTCATCCACTACCCCTTGCAATACATCTTAATCAAACATTCTAAGCATAGTAGTGGAAAATGTAACCAATTTCCCATTACATTCCTAGGCAGAAGAAATTTTCTTGAGGGGTTTTGAGTTTCCCAGATTTAAGTCCTAGTACTAGAGCTTTAGAGGATAAGTATTTAATGTTCATTGATTCTTAAAACTTGATTTTTCTACCAGAGGGTAACAGTTGTATTCGTTTCTTCTGCTTCCTATAAAACAAACCTTCTTCATGCAGGTCTCTACATTTGAGTTTAGCTAATTGTGGTTTTGGATTAACTGGCTCTTTATTCATCTAATGTGATTTTTTTAACTAACCTTATCATCCCTGATTTCCTATGTCCATTTCAATAAGAGTCAATGTCAGACAAACTTGCTACAAAACTGAAGTTGGGAAAAAGTCACTATATATCACTTTCCATTAGCTAAGCTAACTTTTGTGTTCTATATAACACAGTTTATAACACACTGAATTGTATAATTTTATATGACTTCCCATTGTTTCCTGCATATTAATAATTTGTGACTCATATTTTATAGATATGTCTAGACCAAATATTAAGGAAGAATACTGCGTGATAAAGATCTGAGTATTAGATCTAGATTAAAGTCTTAAACAGATTCAGATTTCATGAAAATGCTACCACTTAATATATTTACAACCTTGAGTGATTTACTTAAATTCTTTGAGTTTCATCTATAAAATGAAGCAAAAACATAGAATTTTATATTGTCGTACAGATTAATCTAAATAATGTATACTCAGTTTTTGGCACATAAGTTGTAAGTGTTCAAAGGAATTAGTCCTGATGGTGGTAATGATGATGATGATGACGATGAGAACGACAACAGTTGGGCTATATGCCTTACATGTTCTCCAAGAAAGCTGCTCTGCCTCCTTCTGTATCATGTGTTCTGGCCTGGGAAGCTGAAGCCCACAGGGAATAAATCGATGGTCTCCAGTGCCCTCATTTGCTTTCCTGGCGTTGGCCAAGAGAAAACACCAGTAGTAGATTGGAAGGAGAAGGAAAAGTGAAATCTGGCTATTTATTCCTTTAGGCCCACACTGGAATATCTAGATGTTAGAATAGCCCTTCTGTTAGTGACCTCAAGGTGTTTCTTTATCTCTATGGTTTCACTATCCCTGAGGATACTTTTCTCTATAATTTTTGAAATAAGCTTTCTTGCTTAACTTTCCTCAAAGCACTCAATATGAGTGTTGCTTCTGTTTTCCACCAGGACTTTGGTACTATTATTAATTATGATGATGACGATGATTACTATTATTGATGCCACAATAATTTCTGTAGAGACAAAAATTATATTTTACATTGTTATTTTCTTTAAAGCCCAAAGTACTATTAAAATGCAATGCAGGTCCAAAGCAAAAACACTGAACTTCTGTGTCTATATTTGATTTCGATTAGTATTAAGTCACCAAGGCCATTTCATAAAAAGTTCTACACATCACTAAATGATAATAAGCATATCAAGCCAGAAGCATTAATGGTATACAAACACAAGCACGTCATTATTTTAATAGTGGGGTTTGTAATATTCCCACAGAACAGTAATTTATAAGCAACTTCTAATTCAGTCACATCTAGAATTTTGAAACCTTGAAAAAATAATTCATTAAGTGCAACAAATCCTTGATGTAAAATTTAAATAGTTGAAAAGCTTCTCATATTGCAATTGTTAGCTTAGGATTCTCAAGAGATTTTACTCTGAAATTAGATACAATCACTTTTCTGACAAAGAATATTGCATCAATTTAATGAAACTGTCATAGACTGGAAAAAATAATACACACACCAAAGAGATCAGTTCTCAAAGTTTGGTCTTCAAGCTCCATTACTTTTTATTCCAGTAGAATAGCAAAAGTTTTTCAGATTCTAGAATTCTTTTTAGTTTGGGGAACAATTTCTTTTCAACAGTGAAAAGTCTTTTGGTGTCTAACACATTAGGCCTGTAAGTTTTATATAGTCATATAATCTATCACATAACTGGGACAGTTTTGAGAATATCAAGAGGGGTCAATAATAATTACATGGAGCAACAGTTATCAACTAGGACCACATAGAGAAAACTGTAGTATTTGATTACTAAGTTCCATCTGAATCAATAAAAGAGTTTTTCTTAGATTTTCAGGTTTTTTATTCCTGTTCTAAAGTAGTTCTAGTCTCCAGAATGTCCCCTTAGGGTACCTTTTTACAATTTTTCAGCAGGACTTTTTTTTTTTTGTTTTGGGAATTTATGTGAGAATTAGCCCCTGGGTGTGCTTGGCAACACTCTTGGTACTTCCATTACACTTTTTGGTAGACGTGTACTAAAAAATATAACATAAGCTGCTGGAGTAACTATACCTATCAGGGTTGTTTTCTTTATGGTTATAAATTTATTTTCCCCCAGAATGTCTATTTTCCAAGGGAAAACATTTTATGAACAGATTTGAATGTTAGCAAAACTTTCGTTGATATATTTCTTATTTATTTCAAATGTGTAAGAAAATATCAAAATCAGTTACATGATACAGGAATTATTCTTTTAAACAAGTAAATGTAACTACCTATAAAATTTTTAAATTTTAAATTTATCTGTAAAGGAAACATGAATGACAAGAATGTCATATATTGTATTTTTGCCTGCAGAAGTGTAAACTGATTGAGACAACAACCTTCAATATGAGGGCCTGTAATGCAAGTAAATACTGAACATAGCATTAAAAACTCTATTGATGCCGTTAACATGAAGTGAATTGAATAACCTTGCAAATGCTTATATTTCAATCAAGATATGAACATTTTTCATGTCATTTCATGGTCCTATTTTAAAGCAGTAAATCATTAGCTATGTACTGCTTTGCCAGGATTAGAGTTTAAATGGATGATTTAAATTCCACTGAGCTCCGTGAAACCTTAAGGTCTGAATATTGAATAACAGCTCTGAGCAGTTTGTAAACAAAAACATTCAAAAGCGAAGGTTTTCACTGCAGTTTAAAGAAGCATTTTGATATATAATGAACAGTACAATTCATATATGTAATGAACAATTATGATGATAATTTTATCAAACATATTCTATTGAGCCTACATGAATTTAAGGATGTGTTATTTTTCAGTAAACAAACAAACAAAAACTTTCTGCAAAGCAAAATGATGTTCAAGTAAAAAATCAAAACTTGGGCAGCGGTCTTGGATGGACTTAGAGTCTATCATGCTGAGTAATCTATCACAGAAACAAAGGATTGAGTACCATATGTTCTCACTCATAAGCGAAACTTGAACAATTATCATAATACTATAAGAAAGGAATTGGCAGTAGTGGGTAATTGCTGGGGAGTGGGGGGCATACCTCATCAAAAGGGTACCTGCATAATGAACATTTATATAGCAAACTTTGAATTGTACCTCACATGTTCAAAATAATTTTTTTAATCAAAACTTAGAATTTTCTAAGCAGCACCACCGTAACTCAGTATGCAAACTCCAGCATTCATTGTCTTCAAAGAGATATATCTAATATGTCACTCATCCAAAGCATTTTTACCATTGTAACCATAGTACATAAATGGTTGAGTCAAGTTTGTAAGATGATAAGTTATCCTGAGGGCACATTACTTGGTAGAGCAGCATCCCAAGCTGATGTATAATAGGTAAGCAAACTTTTTTTTTATAATAAATAAGTAAACCTGCAATTTTCATGAGTGTGTTGCTACTCTGGTGGACTACAAGAAATTCTGGCTTGAATCTTTAAGTTGTCTGAATGATAGAGTAGAGAATCCAAGTATTTGCAAGGTTTTTTCTAGTATTCACTCATTCTTTTATTAATTGATTCATCATTCTCCAATCATTCATTTAACCTCTCAGATGCAGAAGCTATACACTAAGCATGTAGGAAATTAAAAACAAAACAGAACAACCAACTATAGATTATTCCTGTTGTAAACAGAATACAATAGTGACTCACCAAAGATGTCTACTTCCTAATCCCTGAAACCTGTGACTGTTTCACCTTGTGCAGCAAAAGGTAGTTTGTAGGTGTGATTTAGTTAGGGATTTTAAAACAGAGGGATTATCCTGGATTATCCAGTTAGGCTCAATATAATCACAAGATGCCCTAAGTGATTAAAGGAGGTCAGAGTAAGAAAGAAAAATCTGAAGATGTTGCACTGCTGGTTTTGAAATTAGAGAAAAGATCATTAAGTAAAAATTTTAGGTGGCCTCTAGGAACTAGAAAAAAAAAGGGGAAAAAATAGGGATTCTCCTTTAGAGCCTCAAGAAGGAATGCAACCCCACCAGTTGTGTTATTTTAGTGTGGGAAGATTCATTTTGTACCTTATATTAATTTAGTAATAGCATATTATTTAATGAAGAGTATTTATATTGGTTTAAGTCAAGAAGTTTGTTATAACAGCAATAGAAAATCAATCATGGGTTGCAAATAAACAAAGTCAGAAATGACATGGGAGACTTACAACCAATATCACAGACAAACAAAAGATCATCAGAGACTATTATGAGCAACTATAAACAAACAAACTGAAAAATCTAGAGGACATGTATAAATTCCTGGATGCATGCAGCCTACTAAGAGTGAATCAGGAAGAAAAAGAAGATCTGAAGAGACCAATGTCAAGTAACTAGATCTAAGCAGTAATAATAATAATAATAATAATAATAATAATCTCCCAGTGAATAAAAGTCTAGGCCCAGTGCCAAATTCTACAAAACTTTCAAAAAAGAACTAATGCCAATTCTCTTCAAACTATCCCAAACACTGAAGAGGAGCAACTTCTTCCTAACTCATTCTACGAAGCCAGCATTACCCAGCTACTAAAACCAGAGAAGAATGTAACAAAAAAGTAAAACTACAGATCCAATATCCCTGATGAACATAGGCACAAAAATCCTCAAAAAAGTACTATCAAACTAAATTTATCAGCATATCAAAAATATAACACACCATGGTTAAGTGAGATTTATCCCAGGGATGCAAGATTGGTTCAATATATGCAAATTAATAAACGTGATGCATCACATCAACAGAAAAAAGAGCGTAAGACATATGATCATGTCTGTTAATACAGAAAAAGCATTTGGAAATATTCAGCCTTCCTTAATGACAAAAACTCTCAGCAAACTAAACACAGAGGAAAAGCACCACAACATAATAAAAGCCATAAACAACAAACCCACAGCTAACATAATACTGAGTGGGGAAAAACTGACAATCTTTTTTTTAGAAACTGGTACAAGACAAAGATTCACACTTTTACCATTTAACATACTGCTGAAAAGTCTTAGCCAAAACAATCAAAACCAAAAAGGAAAAAAAAGAAAAGTCATCCAAAATAGAAAAGAAGAAGCCAAATTGTCCATCTTTGCTGATGTTATAATCTTTTATCTAGTAAAAACTGAAGACTCCTCCCCCAAAAACTCTCAGATATGATAATGAAATTGTAAACTTGCAAGATATAATCTCAACATATAAAAATCATTCAAATTCTATACACAAAGATATATTTATTAACTGAGAAAGAAATAAAAAATACAATATTGTTTTTATTAGCTATATTTTTTTTAAATACTGGGTATAAATTTAACCAACAAGGTGAAAAATCTCTACAAGGAAAACCACAAAGCAATGATGAGAGAAACTGAAAAAGGACTCAAACAAATGGAAAGATATCCTATCTTCATAGATTGGAAGATTTACATCATTAAAATGACCATGCTGCCAAAAGTAATCTACAGAGCCGTTGCAATTCCTATCAAAATGCCAATGTTATTTTTCACAAAATTAGAAAGAACCACAAAAAAAGATAAAATCGCCAAAGCAATTGTAAGTAAAAAGAACAAAGTTGGAGGCATCACATTACCTGACCTAAAAATAAATTACAAAAAGTTATTGTAATTCAAATAACATGGTATTGGTATAAAAAACAAATAGAACAGAACAGAGAATCCAAAAATAAATTTGTATATTTATACCTAACACATTTTCAACAGAGGTGTCAAGAAAATACATTGGGAAAATGACAATTTCTTCAAAAAATAATGGTAGGAAAATTGGATACCCATGTGTAGAAAAATGAAACTAGATTCCTATCTTTCACCATATACAAAAATCAACTCAAGATGATTAAAGACTAAAATTTAGGACTAGAAACTATAAGGCAACTAAAGAAAATAGAGATAATAGTTAAGGACATTGGTCTAGGATAAGATTTTATGACTGAGACCTCAAAAGAACAAACAAAAACAAAAATAAACAAAATGGGACTACATCAGCATAGCAAGTAAAATAATCACCAGAGAGAATAAACAATCTGACTAACAGTAAAAAACTATTTATCTGACAAGAGACTAATATTCAAAATACACAAGGAAATAAAACAGCTCAACAGTAATAAAACACATAACCCCATTAAAAATTAGGCAAAGGGCACAAGTAGACATTTTTTAAAAGAAGACATGCAAGTGACCAACAGGTATATGAAAAAATGTTCAACATCACTAATCATCAGTGAAATGAAAATCAAAACCAAAATGAGATACTATCTTACCCTAGTTAGAATGGTCATTATTAAAAAGACAAAAGAATATAGATGCTGGTGAGGATGCAGAGGATAGGGAACTCTTATATACTCTTAGTGGAAATGTAAATGAGTATAACTACTATGAAAAACAGTATGAATTTTTCTTAAAAACTAAAAATTGTTCCAAAGAAAAAACAATTAGTAAATGAAAGGGATACTTGAATTTGCATGTTTATCACAATAGCAAAGGTATGAAATTGATGCAAGTATCCATCAACATACAAATAGGTTTAAAAATGTGGTATGTATATACAAAGGAATATTGTTCACTCATTAAAAAAGTCAAATCATGTCAACTGCCACAATATAGATGGAACTCGAGGTTGTTATGTTACATAAAATAAACCAGGCATAGAAAGACAAACTTTGCATGTTCTCATTCATACATGAGCACTAAAAAGTTGATCTCATGGAGACAGAGAATAGATTGAGAGAATAGGACCTAACAAGACAATGAATTTGTGGATTTATATTGTAGATAATTATTTCTGAGAATGGGAGCCATTAACACAGCACACTTGTGCTGTATAAATATTTTGATTAGAGTCATGCTTTACTTAATGGAGGGGCTCCAGTTACATGAGACTTTATCTTTCTGTTTTTCAATTCTTTGGTATTTTCCATTGAGTAACTTATTTCCTTGAGAAATTAGACAGACAATATGACATTTTGAGAACACATACATATCCACAGAAGCACAGTGGCCTGGCATTGATTTATTTATCATTGCGTGTTTACATAAATTGCCATGAAGCCAGGTGTATACTGGACACATCCAATTTTAAAGAATAAACAGAGTTCCAGTTAAGATGGCAGCGACATAGGTGGAACTGTGAGATTCTCCGAATGTGAGTTCCCCAAAAAGACTCTTGCCCCCCTTTCCCTACCCCCTAGCCCACAGCTGGATGCATTGGTCTGAGGCTCAGGGAAACCTGGTCCCATGCAGGGCCAGCTATTGTGTCCTGGGCTGCTACCTCGCGGGTGGGAAGGTGCAGTCTCAGCTCCTTCCCTGGCTACATCAAGCCTAGACGGAGCCTCCGATCAACCTGCGAGGCTCTGGGCACCCGCCCCTCGGACAGACTGATTCCATTTCTGACTGAAGTATGCTGGCAGTGGTGCGGGGCCACTTTTGCCGCTCATCGCCTGCCTTTTGGAGCTTCGGGGCAGGTGGTGAGTGGCAAAATCTGGAGCTCTGGAGCCCCGAGTGGAGCACCCAGCTGTGCAGCTGATCCACAAGAGGCTCACGCTATCACCACAGACCATCATAGTCAATTGCCCAGGGACCCAAAGAGCAGAGAAAAAGGATCTTATCACTTCGGCCACTCTCCAGGCAGAGACTTGCATTGCGCCGCCCACCTACAAGCAATATCCACCTGGGTTCCCAAGGTAACGTCACTAAAGAGAAGACAAAGCCACTCCCCTGGGAACTAAGCAGCAGACGTCTCAGGTTACAGCTCAAAGTAATCCCACACCTTGGGAGGCTGAGGGACCAAACGTATATTCTGCTGCATGGAAAGATTGTAAAACGGTGGGAAATAGGTTCCAGTGGGCTCATACACTGAGAAGGGGATGGTGGAATCGGCATACAGATTCTGAATCACAGCTTCCCCATCAACTAAACCTCAAAACTGCAAAAAGTACAGCCCGCAGCCTAAACTCCAGCCTCAAAATTAAACAAAGCCAGAGGACCCTCATAAGGAAGAACAG
>CAUYQG010236058.1:0-33896 GCA_963574415.1 Tarsius wallacei | reverse complement strand
AGGTGTGGCCCGGCGGCCGCCCTCCCGGCGCCGCGGCCCCGCGGGGACAAAAGCGGCAGGAGCCGTGGGGCCGCGGGCGGCGTGGGGTCGCCCGGTGCGGGCCCGGGTGCCTCCCGTCCGCGCCGCGCGCGGGTCCGGCCGGAGCGCGGGAGTGGCCGCGGGCGAGCGACGCCCCGGCCCGCCGGGACTCGCCCTCCCTCGCGCGCGCCGCCGCCCGGGCCGGGCCGCCGGGACCGAGGAGCGGGGTCGGGCCGGGGCCGAGCGGGGCGCTCGGGGCGGGGGCAGCGGCGCGCCGGCGTCTTTGTCCCGACCCCGGAGCGCGGAGATCGGTGTAAAGTTACTCCCGGGCATGACTCAGCCTCCGCCCGCCCCACCGACGGGTTGGGGACGGGGCGTGCTCGCGGGTTTCACAACTTCTGCCGGTGGAAACAAAAATACGTGCGCCGGCAGGAGGAACGCCGCTCCGAGCGCAAGGTCTCCGTCGTTTCTCCCACCGCCCGGCGACGGGGTGTGTTGACTGGTGTCGGTTTCGCAGTCCAGTCTTTTTCGTCCCGACTCCTGGAAAGCGTGGCCACACCTTGAAGCGGTGGAGGCCTGGGTGCCAGGAAGACGAAGGTGCTCGCTGTCGGCAGTCAGGTCCCGACGAGACCTTCAGCTCGGTGGGAATGTCTCCGAGTCTGATGTAAACATCGCAGGTGTGCTTGTTTGCGAGCCATTTTGTCGGGCCGTCTCCCAAGTTTGTGTGTGTTGGTAGGACTTGTGTGATGTAACTGAAGGTAGCGACTTAGGAGAGGATTTTTGGTTTAAACAGACTTGAGTGTGTGTGTAGCCACGTTTCAGTAGGCTATCAGAAGAGGGTCTTTTCATTTCTGTTCGACATGAGTGCGAGATGGAGAGGGACTCGTGAGAGAAGGGGCTGATTTCACTTTTTGGGTTGTTGGATCTGTAAGCGGACCATTGCTAGAGGTGTGAAAATATTTTTGCTTTTTGTATTTGATACTGCAACAGAATGTGGCCTAAATGAACGTGGTTTCTCATTCCTGGGAGGAACACACCTCTCGTGTTTAGGTTTTAGTGTTTGCGATTGTGTGTGTCAAGGATGCTTTAGGCACACACTGTTTACATTGATAAATGTCTGTCTGTGAAAATTGGATATGGACTCAGGCCATGTTATAAAAGTAATTTTATTTAGTCCATTGGAATATTTTATGTTAATCAAATTTGTGGTGATTTATGGACCTAGTCCTGGATATACTTCTTTCTGGATGGCGCAGAAGACAATGAAGCAGTACTCTTGTCCTGAAAGTTTTTTGGCCCTTGCTGACAGATACGAGACCATAATGCATGACAGATTGACTTCTAGCAAATCAAAATCATAAAGGCCAGAAGGTTGGGGAACACACCACCCTTACTTTTGAAAGCCACAGTTTTGAACCTAAAGTTGGATTATGTACATTTGTGAAGAGCTTTTGTTTGGTCTCTAGTATTGAGATTATCTTTAAATTTTTATTTACGCATCCAGCAAATATTTGAGCACCTGTATGCGCGACTTTGCAGATGTATATGTTTTAGGAATATATGTTTTTAAAGAATGCTAGTGAATTTTACTTATTCAAGTAATGGTATTTTCTGACCCCAATTACACTTTAATTTCTTTTCTTTTAATTTTATTTTATTTTAAAGATGTAGGGTACAATTCAGGGTTAGGTATACAAACGTTGATTATGCAGGTACCCTCGTTATACTTTTCCCAAGAAACCCAAGTGAAAATCTAGCAATCCTCCATACACATTCACCAATCTGGTATTTTCTAACCTCAATTTCTTTTGTAATAATGCCCAAGAAACTCAAGTGAAGATCTAGCATTCTCTTTTCACACATATTCATGATTCTTTCATTATTTGTTTACCACAGTGAGACCAACCTATTATTATGAGAAAGAATCATGTCCTTGCCTTTTAAAAGAAAGAATTGGAATCTTTAGTACAAACAATTATGGGTATTGCTGCAAATTTGTTTGAAGGGATTTGAGTTTTTACAGGTTGTAAGAGGGTATATTGGGAAGGAGAACAGCATTAGTCACCCTACCTCTCTTTAAAAATGTCCTAGTCACGTCACAGTTTTTGTTGTTGTTGTTGTTGTTTTGAGTCTGTGTCTCACTCTGGCCCTGGCTGGAGTGCAGTGGCATGCCCACGGCCACCGCAGTCTCAACATGCTGGGCTCAAGTGATACTTCTGTCTCAGCTTTACAGGTAGCTGGAACTACAGGTGTGTGCCACCATGCCCAGCTCATTTTTTATTTTTTTCTAGAGACAGGGTCTCGCTATGTTGCCCAGGCTGGTCTCAAGCTCCTGGCTTCAGGCAATCCTCTCACATCTGCATCCCAAAGTGTCGGGATTACAGATGTAAGCCACTGCACCCATCCAGGTCACAGAGTTTTGACAGGTATTATGTACTGGGGACTCAGCAGTGAACAAGCCAAAATTCCTGTTGTCATTTGAAGAAATATTGAGTTAAGAGAGTGGTACCTGCTAAGGATAAAAAAATACAGCAGGGAAGGAAGAATTGGGCATAGTGAAACTTTAGTTAAGGTGAGCAGGGAAGACCTCACTGATTGGCTTTTGAATAAATACCCAGTAGAAGTAAGAACTAAGTGTGACTATCTCAAGAAACGGTGTTTTTGTCAGAAGAAATAGTAAATGTGAAGGCTCTGAGACACATGGCATATGCAAAGACAAATCAAGAGGTTACGAGACTGGAAAGATCTTGAGTAGGAGAGCACTAGGAGACTCTACATGTATCTTCAGGCTTCGCATGTCGCAAGGAAGGAAACTAATGTCCTCTCACCCTGCGTGTACCTGCAGAAGGCGTAATGGAAGTGAGTTCCGGTAGACCCAGTGTGGTTGAAAGGCACTGGAGCCAGATTCATTCCTGAAATGCAACTTGACCTCTGCAGCACACTCTTAGCTTCAGCAACATAACATTGAGCAAGAGAGACATATATTTCTGTGTATACATTTATTTTTAGGAAATGGTGAGCCATTGGAACTTTTAAAGGAGGCAAATGGCAGGTGCAGATTGTTTTGAGGTGGGGGAATAGACAAGCAGATCGTGTGGTGCTAGGTTGAGGAGTGTTGACATAACTCACGTAGATAAAAGAATGTAAACATCATTTATCACATTTCTCTGATTTGTTCTTTTATTATGGACCTACTGAACTTCATTTGTCTGTAAACTGTACTCCTGTTGTCCAGGGCCCTAAGAGGATGGCATTTCTCTCCATCTTTCTGTAAAGTTCAGATGCTGATGAATTACTTTTTGCAAGTGCAGTCCTTGAGTGCCTCCAAGCACCCTTTCTTTCTTCCTAGTTTTCTTCTGCTTTCACAGCTGTTTAGTGAGTGCTCTGAAGATTATAGAATAACAATTTTCCATCCATGATTTTACTCTTTTGAATTCTCATATTTTATTGGCTTGTAATTATGCTAACAGATAAAAATAATTGTGATCTGTTTCCTTTTTTTTTTTTTTGGTTACTTATTTGGGACTATCCACATTTTTTTCCCTTTATATTCTACACATAATTGGTCAGTAACTGTTTTGCATTATCTGTTGAAATATTAATCAAGTCAGAACCATACTGTTAAGATCCATGGTTTTTGGTCATTGTTTTACTGCAAATGCCAGATTTGCACAGGTGTTTTTGATATTGCTGTATGTTTACAGATTGTTTTGTAGAATGAAGCTAATTAAGTATTTACTGTATAGATAATTTTGGTTTTATTTTGTTTTCAGTATCTATTACAAATTAAAGCACATAACTAGCAAGTTTTCACTAAAATTATTCACTTTATATAGTTTTTATGAATAGCAGGACACCAAAATTTGTAGTACATTTACGTGTACTGATAGAATGGTTTCCATATTATTTTATACAGTTCAAGCAAATTGCATTAATAATATGCATGGCATTATCTCATTTTTATAAAACCAAATTGTCTGTATATGTGTATATATATGCACACACTTCTTGTCTACCTAAGGAAAAACATCTGAAGGATGTACTCTAAACTGTTTGTTTTAGAAATATTCCTGTTCTTCTATTTTTACCTTCTTGTTTGCTGTTTTGGGGCACCAGCTTGCTAAATGCTATCTCTTCATTTGGTGAAGTTGCTTGACTGGCTGCAGACAAGGCATATATTTAGGATATTCTGAACTTTTATGAGAAAGGTTTTCTTTTTGGGAACGTGGAGAAGATGCCTGACCTACTCATCTTTCCTTCTTTTTTCTTCTTTTCCTGTTGGCAGAGACAGAGTAGGATCAGATGGGAATGCATCTGATTTGGCGAGACCAGTTTTCAGTCCCCAGGCAACTAGACATTCCGTTTTTAGAGGATAATATTTTTACTGATGCAACAGATAATGACCCCTCAATGGAGGCAGATTGCTGAGAGTTGCAGGTTACAGAATTGATCATTGAACATTATTCCCAATTGTTTTTTTCTTTGTGAAACTTTTAGTCCTAAAGTTTATGTGACTTGACAGCAACTTGAAGGTATTTGTATTCCAAGCACCTAGCACAGTGGCTTATATTAGATTCACCCAATTATTGGGTGAATAGTGAATGAATGTGTTCAGTTTTGGAGATCAGAAATGGTCATCTGGGGTTTCCCCCTTTCATCCTTTCCAAGAAAGGAAGCTGATTCTAAGTTTTGAATATATTGTAATAGTGGAGTAAGGCTGGAATGACCGACCTAGTCATCATTGTGGTAATCTTTCAAAAAAAAATTGGAAACCTCCAATTGAAAGTTGGATGGACAGTTTTTTTATTAGTATGTGAAATGCTTTCTGGTTCTTTTCTTTATATATGGGTTCTGTTGTTATCCCTGCACACCTGGAAACATGCAATGGGATCAGTATTTTTGAAACTATGCCTCCTTTCCCCCTCTGCTTTGTAGCTGACTGTCCCAGAAGGATTTAGGAGCAAAGGTTCTCTCAGAATGTGCTACAGGTTCTTCCCCACCTGAGATAATCCCTGCTGCCTTATATAACGAGTTCAGAGCTTTGTAAATGAAGAGAAAAAGAAAAAAAATACTGTAGGCCCCCTGTGATAAAGGAAGACTTTCCAGAAGTGATAAGAAGATCATACTTGAACTTTTAAGAATGAATAAAATTCAGATAAGCAGAGGTGGGGAAATTTTATCTGGCAGGAATATGTAAAGTGAAGGTATAGGTTTCATGTAAGGGAGTAGTTGGTGATAACTTCTGCAAAGATAAGCTGGGGTTAACTAGGAAGTTAATTGGATCCCGGAGGTTAATTAAAGTCATAGTTGCCACCATTTTTTTAAAGCTTTTATTGTATTCCTAGCACTGTAAAGGATTTTGACATAGTTGTTACTATCCTTCTCACTTACTCTCGAAAAGGTCTCATTTCAGTTTATAGATCACAAACTGATGTGTAGGGGTTATCTGACCTTCAGTGGAATAGATGGAATTCAAACACAAGTAAATCTTGTTCCAAAGTCAGCCATTTTTATGATAATTTAGCCCCTGTCAAATTGGTAAATTCACATGCTTAGAGGGGCGGGCAGATAATATGATTAGGTGAAACCTTTGGATACTGAACCACACAGGTCACGGAGTAAGGTAGTAGTTGTAAAGAGACAAACAGAGCATATTGGGCTCTTGGTTTGCTCTCTGCTATGGCAACAGAAGTAAGATGTTAAGGAAGATACTGAGGAGGGAAGCAGCCTGACTACAGTGGTTGTAACTGATGGGAGTGCTCAAGAAGGACTGGAGCAGGGTAGAGATTTAAAGGCAGAAAAGTTTGCAAGCTCTAAAGTAAAGACTGTCATTGGAAAACAAGGGATTGGATAAAAATGGGTAGCATTTGGATGAAATACTTGAAGTTTTAGAGGTAGAATGATGTTTTATTGACAATGAAGAAGTTACAGTTTCGTTGTTGTTGTTGTTTCTTGGGGTTTTTTTTGTTGTTGTTTTTTGAGTCAAGTCTCTGTCACCCAGAATGGAGTGCAGTGGAATTGTTCACAGCCACTGCAGCCTCAACCTGCTGGGCTCAGGCGATCCTTCCGCCTCAGTCTTCCAGGTAGCTGGAACTGCAGGCATGTGCCACTTAACCCGGCTAATTTTTTTAAAAAATTTATCGTAGAGACGAGGTCTTGCCAAGTTGCCCAAGCTGGTTTTGAACCCCCAAGCTCAGGCAGTCCTCTCGCCTCCACCTGCCACAGTGCTGGGATTATAAGTGTGAGCTACCATGCCTGGCTACGGTATAGTTTTAAAGGAAAAGCACTGAGGGCCCGGTGCGGTGGCTCAAGCCTGTAATCCCAACACTTTGGGAGGCCTAGGAGAGAGGACTGTTTGAGTCCAAGGGTTCGAGACCAGCCTGGGCAACTTGGTGAGACTTCGTCTTTACAATAAATCAAAAAATCAGCTGGGTGTGGTGGTGTGTGCCTGTAGTTCAGCTATTTGGAGGACTGAGCCTGAGCCCAGCAGATCAAGACTGCAGCGCTGTGAGCATGCCACTGTACTTCAACCTGGGCAACAGAGTGAGACTCCAATTAAAAAAAAAAGCACTGAACTGATATGTACACACGTTGAGTTTGCAGTCAGTAGGATTTCTAGTTGGAAATATTTTATATCAGCTAGTGCTAGTTCTGAACTCAGGGCAGAGATCTGGACTAGTTGAGAACAGTAACTAATGTTTGTATTGCACTTTATAGTTTGCACATGTCTTCCCTATATGAATATATTATTTGTAGATCCTTAAAACAACTGAATGAAAAAAACTTGTTAGATGAAGTCAGTTAAGGTCACATAGTTGGGGCAGGAATTGCATATAGATCTTTTGACTCTGAATCTCATTTTTGTTTGTTTGTTTTTTGTTTCACAGTTCTATTCTCTGTGTCTGCATAAAGATGGCAATTGGAAAACTAGACATGAGTGACCATTTAGGAAAGGCTGTTTAGCGTGGAGGTAGAGCAGAGTTTCTCTGTGACCTCAGGTTGGGATGGAAAGGGGGAAGGCAGATGGGGGTCTTTTGTCTCGCTTTCTTGTACCAGCTCTTCTAGGGCAGCAAATGCAGGTTACTGTTACCTTTTCGCCTTTAAAACATGGAGATGTGTTTTTTTCACTCTGATTGTAAATGTGGTTTTTAAAGGAAATTAGAGAACGTGAAAGTCCAGCCAGTGTTGACAAGATTGATGTTAAACTGTCCCATTCCTTTTAAATGCTTGTGCATACACAAACCACCCCCCTCATTAGTTATTAAATAAAAATAAAATCTACAAACATGACATCCTCTGTAACTTGTTTTTCTTACTAAATAATAAATATATCACTAATCAGTATTGTACATCTAAATAAGCATTTTTAAATTTCTAAATAATGTCACCTTATATCGTTGCATCAAAATTTATTTAACCAACGCCTGTTGATAATTTTGTAATTTTTCATTGTGAAAAGTAATGATGTAATGAAAATCATTGAGTGTATGCTTTTGTACACTTGTCTCATTAGTTTCCAGCACATTCCCAAAAGTATAATTACTGGTTTACACATTTTAAATTTTGTTACATATTACCAGGTTAGATCCCCTTAAGAGTTGTACCAATTTATATTTTTGTCAGAAACGTGTCAGTGGGCCCACTGTTAACTTGTCAACATTTAGTACTCATTTTGATCATTAGCAGTAATCTGAGGGGCAAAAAACTATCTTCCTAATGTTTTAGTTCTCTTTATTAAATATGAAAATAAATTCATGCTGTGGGTTGCCGTTTGTTATAATACCATTGTTTGAGAAGTGTATCCTTTTTCCCAATTTGAAATTCTACCATTTTTTAATATCTGTGTATGCATGTATAAATACATGTTTGGATCTTTTTCTTTTTAATATGTTATCTGTTTGTTAATGCACCACAGTCCCACAGTTCTAGCTTTTGTAACTTAGAGTATGTTTGACATGTTTTGACAGTTGTTTTCCTCTGTGGTATCTCAATATTTATAGTTGGCCCTTAAATGTTATTGTTTCAATGGGCAGGACCAAGAGTGTTTAAGCAGAAGATGCAATAGTAATTTTAAGAAAATCTTGTGTCACTTGTTGAGTTACTAACCTGTTACTTTTAATTTTGATTTAGTGTGCATTAACTTGTGTAGTATTAAGTATGGTTTAGTTTTATAAAAGTTAAAAGTTTTTTAGTTGGACTCTCATCCTGTTGCCTAGGCTGGAGTGCGGTGGCATGATGACAGCTCATCGCAGCCTCTACCTCCTAGGCTCAAGTGATCTTTCTGCCTCAGCCTCCTAAGTAGCTGGGACAATAGGTGTGCACCACCACACCTGGCTTTGTGTGTGTGTGTGTGTGTGTGTGTGTGTGTGTGTGTAGAGATGGTGTCTCTATGTTGCCTAGGCTGGTCTCGAACTCCTGAGCTCAAGCCGTTCACCTGCCTTGGCCTTTCAAAGTGACCACTCCCAGCCTGGCACTATCACCTTGGTTTTGACCCCATTTATTGACTGTCTCCTATCTCTAGGTAGTATGTTAGGTACTGTGGTATTTCAAGGAAAGATATAAGGTATGACCAGGTTTTCTTTAGCCAACTGCAAAACAGTTTTAGAAATGTAAGATATTTGGCAAGTAGCAAAAGGAAAAAAAAAGAATGAACAGGTTGGTACTTAAGCTCTGGATACAAACACTTCATTAGTTGAAATTTGAAGAATGGGGTATAAGTGCTTCATGAACAGACCACTGACAGCCAGTACATTGGGGAAGATGACGGAATATTTGTGGTTTCTTGTTATATAATGGAAGTGAAATAACATGAGCAGAGGTACGAAAATCCAAGGCTTATTCACCTCATGTCAGGAGATCAGCTTAAATGGTACGCAGCTTCATGTAGTGAGCCAAGTAAGGGAAATGGTGGACTGGACTGTCAGTCTTTAGCACTTATGCTTAATAGAGCATTATTAGTTTGAGAAGTAAAGTGACATTAAAAAAGAATCTAACAGATTAGTTGGTTGTGTCCTCCATGATGAATTTGAAATGGAGTCTGCAGGTAGAAGTATAATTGCTGGTTTATGCTGTTCAGATAGGTGATTGGCAGAGCCCAGGTATGCAGTAGTAAGCACTGAGTTAGACAGCTTAATGAGAAAAAATGGAGGAGTGGGTACACAGACTTAATATTAACGTGGGGTCAGGGAGTACTTATTCACATATGATGTTAAACTACATTAAACCAACTTGATTGCTTTTTTTGTTGTTAATATAAGAGCCTGGGAATACATTTGCTAACAAACTGCTTAACGTTAGCTACTTGGATGTGATCTCTCTGTTACATTGAACTCTGCTTTGTTATTTACATAGACTACTGCTAGTAGTAGCCTAAGAGGACATTTACATTTGCTTATGACAGTCTGTTCATTCAGTTGATGATTTTGAGTGCTTTGTGTTGTGCCACAGTTTCTTCCTGCCTTTAGATAATATTTTTGGAATATTTACTTTGAAAGTGGCATTGTGCTAAATTCTTGTTTTCTACAACACCCACGTGAGGCGCGTATCATAAACATCCTCATTTATACATTTTAGACAGATGCGTACTAATGAGGAAGGGTTTTATTTGTTTATTTGTTTATTTTATTAATTTTTCTGAGTTGGAGTCTCACTCTGTCACCCAGGGTGGAGTGCAGTGGCATGCGCATAGCCACCATAACCTGTATCTGCTGGGCTCAGGTGATCCTTCCCCCTAAGCCTCCTGAGTAGCTGGGACCACAGGCATGCGCCACCATGCCTGGCTAACTTTTATTTGTTTATTTGTTTATCTATCTATCTATCTATCTGTCTGTCTGTCTGTCTGTCTGTCTATCTATCTATTTATTTAGATTTAGAGATGAGGTCTCACCAAGTTGCCCATGTCCTCTCGCCTCCACCTCCTAAAGTGCTGGGATTACAGGCATGAGCCACCATGCCTGGCTGAGCTTTTTTTTTTAATCTACTTTTTCTTCCCTTGATTATAAAGCCTTGTAACTCATGGATCAGCTGAGAGGATGCATTTGATAGAGTTTTATCATTGACTTAGAGTGCTCAAGATTGTTCTCTTAGGTCTTAGCACATTTTTAAATTAGAGAATTCAAAACATTAGCATGAATACATATTTTATTCCTCCTGTTACCCTTTTGCTTTACTTACACAAAATTTATTATTCCCTTACTATATCCAATCTGTAAAACATGAAAAATAAAAGAATAATTTCAGGTACCAGACACACTTATCTTGCTGTGAAGCTATTACAGTAGTCCAGGACTGAAATAACAATTCTAGCTAGAAATAGGTTTTTTTTAAAAAAGACTTTAGTGGTATGGGAGCTAAGGTAAAGAAGAGAGAATTTGAGATCAAGCAGTTTAATGAAGAGTTCAGGTGATAGAAAAGTGATGACCTGTGTGAACAAAAGTAGGGCTATATTCCCCCCCCCCCCTTTATTTTTTTTACTGGGACTGAGTGCTCAGGCAAGAGAAGACTACACTCCTTTCCCATTCACTGTTAATATTATAGACTTGTTCCTTCATACACATTGTTATATAGGATTGTGCAGTCCTTCAGGGAGACCAGTTTTGTCACTCTCCCTAAACAGCTGTCTTGAAAATCTTATACATAATATTTACTTAACAGAATGTTGTCGGTAGGCTCTCTTGAGTGTCACCTAGGTCAGCATTCCTCCTAATGCAATAACAGATCCAGGGAAATTCAGCTGAAGTAAAGATTTCATTTTTCATGCCTGTGGTGATTTTGGTTAAACAGTAAAGCTGAAAGTTTAGTCTGAGAATAAGAAAATTTTGAATATCCTTTATATTAGTTAGATGTTGGTGCAAAATGGAATTTGATCTGTATGTTTCTTCCCACTTGCTTTAATTAGTACCAAAATTTTGCTTGTGCTATCTGTCCAACTAACTGTTCTTTTCTTCTGCCTTACTTCATTTATTTTTGCTGGACTATCTTAAAACAAGTATCAAGCATCATTTTATACTTTAATTTATCAGAATTCTTTTTTTTAAATAAATACAGTGTTAGTATCATCCAAACAAAAGTAATAATAATAATTATTATTATTATTACTTAGTATGATCTGATACCTAGTCCTTACTTAAATTGTTCACATTTATCTAAAAAATGTCTTTTTACAGTTGTTTTGATTCAGAACCCAAACAGGTACACACAATGCATTTGTTTATTCTGTGTCTGTCTTCTCTTTTCATCTATAGAAGTCTTCCTGTTTCTTTTTGAAGCCATTTATTTGTTAAAGGAACTAGATCATTGTTTTGCAGAACGCTTATCATTCTGAATTTAGCTGATTGTTTTCTTATAATGCTGTTTGCTTTTTTTCTTATACCTATAAACTAGAAACTGTAGGTAGATGTAGAAGCTTATTTAAATATCAGTTTTAGAACCGGGTTCGGTGGCTCAGCCTGTAATCCCAGGACTTTGGGAGGCTGAGGCGAGTGGATAGCCTGAGCCTGCAGGTTCGAGACCAGCCTGGGCAACTTGGTGAGACCTCGTCTCTACAATAAAATAAAAAATTAGTGGGGCACTGTAGCGCGTGCCTGTAGTTCTGGCTACTTGGAACGCTGAGGTGGAGGGATCGCCAGAGCCCAGCAGGTCAATGCTGGGGTGGCAGTGAGCGTGCCGTGGCACTGTGTGTGGAAAAAAAATATATCAGTTACAGTTTTTTTCAGGTGAGGTGTGGGAACAAGAAAATTGTAAATGGGCTGTGTCCAGTTGAATCACATGAGATACTTATGTCAGAATGCACTTACTTAGAGCAGAATAACAGGTGATCATTGTGTTCATGTTTTGTCAGCTTAATTTATCCATTACAAACTCATCTGATGAAATTTCCCTAATTTTTTAAACATCTGTTGATAACTAAATCTATTATTTCATTGCAAAATGATCATGTTTTACATTCCATCTGTACTGTTGCCTGGAGTTTTTCTATATAAATGGACTTTGTCTCATTAACTATTTGGTTATCCTAAAATACATTTCATCTAGGAAAGACAGCGTAAGTACTTAATTTCTTTCCTTTTTCAGTTTTCTTTTCTTTTCTTTCTTTCTTTTTTTTTTTTTTTTTTTTTTGAGTTGGAGTCTCCGTCACCCAGGCTGGAGTGCAGTGGCACGCTCATGGCCACCGCAGCCTCGACCTGCTGGGCTTAGGCGATCCTTCCGCCTCAGCCTTCTGAGTAACTGGAGCTATATTATAGACGCACACTACCACGCCTGGCTAGTTTTTGTGACTTATTGTAGAGACGAGGCCTTACCAAGTTGCTCAGGCTGGTCTTGAACACCCAGACTCAGGCAGTCCTCTCGCCTCAGCCTCCCAAAGTGCTGGGTTTACAGGCTTAGCCACCACGCCCGGCCCCTTTTTCAGTTTTCATAATGGATTCTGTCTTAGCTCACTGAGATTTTTCGGTTTGGGTTTTGGTTTTGAGACAGTCTTGCTCTGTCCCCTAGCCCTGAGAGCAGTGGTATGATCATGGCTCACGGCAGTCTCAATCTCCTGGGCTCAAGGAAAGCTACGGCCTCAGCCTCTAGAGTAGCTGGGACTACAGGCACACCACTGTACCTGGCTAATTTTTTAAATTTCTTTGTAGAGACAGGATCTTGCCATTTTGCCCAGGCTGGTCTCAGACTCCTGGCCTCAAGTGATCCTCCTGCCTTGGCCTTCCAAAGCACTAGTATTGCAGACATGAGTGTCTGTGCCCAACCTGTTTTTCCTTTTTTTCAGTATTATTTTGAAATTTTAGTGTTTATGGGTTTGATGCTATTTGGTTATTTGTGATCATTCTTTGGATACTTAAATTGCCCCATTGTAGCCATTGGAAGTCATTTAAAGTTGATTTATTTGCCTCCCCCCATCCCCGTTGGAGTCTAACACCAAGACTGGAGTGCAGTGGCACAATCATGGCTCACTGCAGCCTCGATCTACGGGGCTCAAGCCATTCTCCAGCCTCAGCCTCCCCAGGAACTGGGACAACAGGCAGCACCACCATGTCCTGCTCTCTTTACCTCTTGATGTGGCCTCTTTAGTCTTGGAGCTTTCTTGCTTTATAGCACATTAAGATGCTCCAAATGTTATCGGTACATTTTCTACTTTAGACTTTTAGAATCAGCCAATTCTCCAAGAGTTCTTTTTAGAAATTTGCAATATGGGTGTGCAGTGAGTTTAGTCAACTCTTGAGTTAAAAGGAACAATCCCACAAAACTGCCCTCATTTCAAATATTAGCTGCAAGTGGCAATATCCGCCTTCACTTGAGTCCAGCTGACTACAAACTCACAGGTCTCCATAACCATTCTTTCATTTGAGAATGCACTATACTTATAATTACAACTTTATCATAGCGAGAGGATATAAATTAAAATCTGGCAGAGGAAGATATGCAGAGAGCAGAATCTGGAAAGGGTCCAAACTCAGAGCTTCTGGCGATTATCACCAGCGAGTCATAGACAGCATTACCTCCTCTCAGTCACTATGTATGATAATACACAGAGTGCTACTGTCTAGGGAAGCTCACCTGAGTCTTCAGTGTTCAAAGTTTTTATTGGGGCTTGATCATGCACTGTTTGCATGGCTGACCTGTAGTCTCTGTATCTTCCTGGAAATCAGACTATTGTCTTTAGTCTCTTGTTCCTCTGAAGTTCAAAACTAAACTGATATATCTCATCATAAATCACACTGTTCGACTGTTCATGGCTAAAGACCCCAGACAACACAGATAGTAACTGAGGAATGGCAGCTCTCACAGAAGTGGCAGCAGTTGCTCAATCTTTAGAGGAGGAGTCACATACCTTCTCTGCAAAGGGCCAAGTACTTTAGACTTTGCGGTCCAGGAGGCAAAATTGAGGCTTTTATGTGGATGCTTATATAATAAGCGGGAAAACTTTTGTCATCCAGGATGGTGGACTTGATTTGTGCCGAGTGGCATGAGTTAGAGACCTTCTCTGGATCCAGAGAGACCAGAGAGGGTTATGGGCCTGGCAACCTGGGAATGGAGCCCAACACCATTTTACTTTTTGCCCAGAAAATAGAATTTGAATCACTCTTCTCTTCCTGAAAGCCTGGTGGGTGGTCATATGGCCTATTGGGTCTCCTGCTCCAGGGCTGAGATTCTACTCCTGCCCTGCGATTGCCAACGGTAGCAGCAGAATCCCCTATGTATAGGTGGCCCCAGTGTGTGCCCTGAACAGCAAAAGGCAGCACTTTGAGGGAAATGCATAGGGCGCAAATGGGAGGCCCGTGTCATTGTTTCACATACAGCCCTGTTCTTCTTGACTGCCATAGGTAGGTTCTCTTCTATATGTTTCATTAACTATGAAGTTTTCAGTGTACACATTTCTAGAGAATCCCACACTGCCAGGGTGACCAGACATGGAAGAATTTCTACTCTCTACCACATGCCATGATCACCTTTTCAGTTATGGACCCAAGGAAATCTTGTTCTCCCGGATTCTGGGTCCATGTGATTTATTAAATAGTGATTTTGCCTTCATTAGAAAACCTTATCTTGTCACGTTTCAGGGTGTTCTGCCATCCCACTCATCCTACCTAATATTGCAAGGGTATTTGTGTGTGTGTGCGTGTGTGTGTGTGTGTGTGTGGTGTGTATGTGTGTTTTGTGTTTAGAAAAGTGAATATTTAAAATTGGTCACATGATGGAAGAAATTGGTAAGAGGGAAAAAGGGAAGTATTGGTATTTCTAAAGTAACAGTAAAATGCCAAACCATAAAATGTGCTTCTTATGTGTAGTCACATGGAAGGAATCTTAACAAAGTAGTTCATGTTCTTTTTTCCTCCTTGAACCAGCCACGAATTTTAAGCCTGGTGGTACTGCTTTCTTGCTATGTGACTTTAGGATTTAACCAAACTTCTTTGAGCCACCGTTTTGTCATTGGAATAATAGGGATAATAGCAACCTTTTTCACAGTAGGATTTGTGAGACTATCAAGTATTTGGTATAGTCCCAATGCATGTTTCCAATCACTAATAGCTGTTGCTATGCCAACAATATCATCATCTCTGAAGCGGAAATATATATTTGGAATTTAATTTTTGTTTTTACTTAAAAATAAATGCTAAATTTGTTCGCCTTTTTTTCCCCCTGAAAATGACTATCATTTTGTATGACTTTGTGCGTAAATTTAAAATGTTTATGTTACCCACTAGAATGTTAAGCGTCATGAGAGCATGCAATGATGTTCTATTTTATTCTGAAAGCTAAGAAAATGCCAAGTACATACTAGATTCTCAAGTGATATTTTTGTTGAATGAATGTAGCAAACTGACCTGTGTTCAAACCCCTGAATCCTTTGATTACAGAGTTTCTGCTTTTAGGCAAGTTGAATAACTTACATGCTTTATTACTCATCTGCAAGTGGAGACAATAATAATATGAAGTCTTACATGTTATGATAAACGAGGTAATAACGTACAGAACTGCCTAACATAATGACTGGTATGTAATTAATCATTCAGAAAGTGTTAGCAATGATTATTATTTTTTTATGTGCCATATACTTAGGGCTTATGCAAAAAGTAAGAGCATTTGTGTCCATGATTGCTACAAACTTGACATTTTCTCACAGACTACCAGCACTGGAATCCATAGGAAAATGATACCTGATCTTGCTAGTTAGATATTTCTCTCCCCCATCCCAGGGTAGACCATTGGTAGCTGACAGTTAATGAGGCTATAGAGAGTGAAGACTCAGAAGGGATTCTGATTAAAGATGCCAGTTCTTGTAGCGATAAACAATGGATGAAAAGACAAGAAAATGATATTGTCATTAACATCGCTTAGGAACTGTTAGAAATGAACTTAAATGACAAATAATTGTGTCAACTGTGCTTGTATAGTGGAGTCAACTTTTTTTTTTTTTTGAGTTGGAGTCTTACTCTGTCGCCCAGTCTGGAGTGCGGTGGCACATTCACGGCCACTCCAGTGTCAACCTGCTGGACTCCGACAATCCTTCCGCCGCAACCTTCCAACTAGCTGGAACTACAGGCGTGCACTACCATGCCTGGCTAATTTTTTTGATTTATTCTTTAGATGAAGTCTCGCCTAATTGCCCGGGCTGGTCTCGAACCCGTGGGCTTAGGCCGTCCCCGCGCCTTGGCCTCCCAAACTGCTGGGATTACAGCAGCCCCCAGCTTTTGTTCTTGTTTAATACTGCTCTCTCCTTCAAGACTATGAACTTCATGAGGGTGAAGATCATGTCTGTTTTTCCCCACAGAACACTCAGTCCTGGCACATAAGATCACTGAGTGTTGGTTGGATTTGAATCAATGAATGAATGAATGAACATTCCTTCCATTCTTGTCACCATTCTTTTGCTACCTAATCTTTCAGAAGACAAAATGACTCCTTTAACCTATAAGATAAAGTTTTGGAATTTGACACTCATTCACTTTTCATTCACCACATCTTTACTGGCTGCAGTCTTGGGATTCCCTGCTTATCTGTGGATTCCTCTTGTCAACATGGCTCAGATCCGCATACCTTTTTCTAGATCTGTACCTTCTGGCCAGTCTTCTCTTGTTCAGTTTTGTGTCCTCCACATTTCTCTGCCACTCTGCGTATTTCTTAGAAAGTGTCACATCTATGACAGTTATGCCTATTTTGCCTGACTGCAGGTATTTCCTTTTTCCCCCTCTTTATTTTGTATCTCCAGCGCGTGTCCCTTGTGCATAAAAATCTGTTTTGTTGGATTCATTATTGAGTGCTTGTCTTAGGCTGAATGTTTTAGATATATGTTGTCTTACTTAATCTGTAAGCTAACTCCTTAAGATGGGATTATCATTTTTTCTAGTAATTGTGATTTATAGTGGTCCAGGAAATTTATCTTGTTCCCTGCGACCTTCTGGGTCTAGCGTAGTGCCTGGTACATACTAGGCAGTCTGTGAACGAATAACATTCAAGCTCATTGATAATCAAAGATGACATGTGAACATTAGATATTAAAATATTATTGCCAAGCATTTGAAAACATGAGGCTGGACAGGACATATTGACCTTGTTGACTGGGTAGCTTGCCTGAGAGTATAAGTTGATAAAAGAAGCTATTTTATTTTTTGTTATAATAGTCTCAAAATATATGAATCCTTTGACCTAGCAGTTTTACGTCCAAGACTCTGATGGAAATAATTCTGAATGCAAGGGGACAATAAGTAAGTCTGTGAGATTTTTTTTAAAAACCCTCCCCCCCCACAGAGGTAGTAAGTAAATCAATTATAATGAATTCACAAGATAGAATGCTTTTAACCACTAATATTGATGATTATGAAGCATTTGTAACAATATGAAAAAGCGCTTATTATGTGAAAAAAAAGTAATTATATACGTAAGTCCAGATAGACTTCATAATGCCATGGTTTGAAATCCTCAGAATTTCAGCAATTTAATGTTTTTCTCTAACACACGTAATGCCCACCAGGAGTTGGCAGAGGGAAGATCTTGCTTACTGTTACTCAGAAACCTAACTCTGTTACTCGGAGGCTCTGTGTCAGCTGCTTGTCACTTTAATCTGTTAGCCTCTTAGTCACTTTCCCTTATGCATGTGAAGACATGGTATTAGTCTGCAGTATAATAGGAAATATGTTTTAGTCTGTGTTTGCTAGGTAGAACTTCTGGATCTGTTCAGTTGGGCTAAACCATGGGAGCTGCATTTGTAGAGAGTATCTGCATCACCCATAAATGGTAATGGTTGGAAGAGTAGGTTAGTGTTGGATGGGCTCTGGAACCTACTGTCATGGAAATAATGATGTTGGCAAATCAAGGGGTTTTTCTTAGAGAACAAGCTGAAGAAATTCTGGGGTAGATGAATGTAGAATAATCCTTGGCTAGTGTTGGATTACTCATTTATTTTATTTAGAAATTATTCCACCAGGCTTGGTGGCTCAGCCTGTAATCCCGCGCTTTGGGAGGCTGAGGTGAGTGGATTGCCTGAGCCTGCGGGTTCGAGACCTGCCTGGGCAACTTGGTGAGACCTCATCTCTACAACAAATCAAAAATTAGGTGGGTGTGGTAGCGCACACTTGTAGTTCCAGCTACTTGGAAGGATGAGGCGGAAGGATCGCCGGAGCCCGGCAGGTCGAGGCTGCGATGGCCGGGAGCGGCCACTGCACTCCAGTCTGGGCGACAGAGTGAGACTCCAACTCAAAAAAAAAAAATTATTCCAGAGCTACTTTTCCAGAAATACACAGTCTGTCCTTTAAAGAAGCTGGCTGTTTACTAGAGGTGAGAAATATAAAAAGAAGCATCATAACGTATGCAAGCCTAGAAGCACCTATAGAATGCAGAGTACAGCTAATGAAGTGATTGATTCTGTGTGATTCAGTCTGTGAAAGAAAATGGTGGGAGGGTAGGGCAAGAGGAAAGAGTAATAACCCAGGCAGCAGAAGAAGAGAGTTCTAAGCAGGGAATACTGCTTCTTGAAGGCTCAGAGACTAACAGCTTGTTTTGTTCAGGGAGTTTACACAGTGTGGCATTTGGAAGTTAAAATTGTGGGTGGGGTGGGGAGACGAAGGGGAGAAATTGTGGCAGAAAGAAAGAGGCCATATTATGTTTCTTCTCTTGAGTGTTATTGTAGTGATTAATGGCCTGTAGTGGTAGAGTTGGACTGCCTTTTACTAACTAATCTATGACATTAACTCCCTAATTCTTAGTTTCCTCATCTATAAAGTGAAGATGACAATAGTATCTGCTTTAGAGGATTCCTCTGAGGATCAAATACAAATATTTAATAAAGTATTTAGAATAGTTTCCTGAGATCTAGTAAATACAAAATGGTAACTGCTGTCATAAAAATCATAATCATCCTCAGTCTTAAGCAGCAGAAAATCTTGATCAGCCTACCATTTAGAGTGATCTCTTACAGGCAGTATAGAGGATGGTAGACTAGGGATTGAGATATGTTCATGGTTGAGTAGCTTTTGTAAAAATATAGAGGAGGGACAGTGAGAGTCTGATTTAAGGCAGTAGCAATTGGGATTAGAATATAGTGTCAGTCAGCAGCTAAGTGTTAAACTTGACAGGACAGATTTGCTGATGTCTGTTAGAGGACCAAAAAAATCTAGTACAGTATGTGAGAGATTGGGTGAATGTAGGTTTCGTCAACACAGAACAATAAGAAATGAAAATGAAGGAGATTTAGGGGTATAGAAGTTAAGAGTTCAGTTTCATAAACAGTCATATTGAAGAAATGCATATAGGAAATCAGTTTAGATTTCTTGAATTTGAGAGGGATTGGATGGATAGTTCAGGAGAGTTTTTTGTTTTGTTTTGTTTTTTGGGTTTTTTTTGAGTTGGAGTCTCACTGGAGTGCAGTGGCCGCTCCGGGCCACCGCAGCCTCCACCTGCTGGGCTCCGGCAATCCTTCCGCCTCAGCCTTCCAAGTAGCTGGAACTACAGGCGCGCGCTACTACGCCCGGCTAGTTTTTTTTGATTTATTGTAGAGATGAGGTCTAACCAAGTTGCCCAGGTGGGTCTTGAACCCGCGGGCTCAGGCAGGAGAGATTTGAGGTAAGTGTGGGAGTCAGCAGTCAGTGGTGGTGGTAGCTGCAGCAGTGGGAGTAAGTGAGCTATAATGTACAAAGGTGAGTAAGGAGGTCTGAGATCCCACCCAATCGTTGGAGAGTTGGCCTATTATCTGCTCAGCACCATATTATTTCCTTCACATCCTCCTAATAGCCATGTGATATAGTTGTGCTGTGTTAATTATCTGTTGCTGAGTGAGGAATTACTATCGACTTGGCTGTTTGAGACAACATAAATACATTATTTCACGGATTCTGGGTGTGGCTTGACTGAATCTCTCACTTCTGGGTCTCTCATAAGTCTGCAGTCAAGGTGTTGACCAGGTCCGGGGTCCAGTCTGAGGCTCAACTGGGAAAGATCTACTTCTGGGTTCATGTGGTGGTTGTTAGGATTCAGTTCCTTAGGGTTGTCAGGTTGATGCTCTCAGCTCCTTGCTGGCTATTGGCCAGAGGTCACTTTTAGTTTCTTACCAAGTGGGCCTCTCCAGATGGTCAGCTTACTTCATCAAAGCCAGCAAGGGAGAGTTGACTAGCAAGATGGAAGTTATAATCTTGAGTAACATTCACGAACACAGTAGCCCATCACTTGCACTATTTTACTGGTTAGAAACAGTTCACAGGCCTACATGCAGAGGGTAGGGGATTTCAATAGAGTGTGGATACCAGGAGGTGGAGGTGGCACAGATAAGTGGTGCTGTCTTGCAGGCTGGCTGCTATGGGTGTCATTTTTATTCCTAGTTGCAAAAGAGAAAACCGAAATAGTTGTCCAAGATAATATAGTTGCAAGTGATGGGCCAAGACCAAACCCAGGCTGTCTGACTCCACTGCCTGAGGTACTTCTTTACCATTATAAGGACTGAGAAAAGGCTGTAGAAACAGAAATTTTGGAGAATTTATTGATGACTTTTGTTTGTCTTTAGTGGAATGATGTGGGTCTAGGTCATGTGGTTAGGATTTCAGTGAATATGCAAGTTGGAAAAAGGCCTAAGTGGAGATTATTTTTATAGATGGTAATTTTAAAAGGAAGAAGGGAACAGTAATCATATGTTGTTGTTTCATATTGAAATTGTTTGTCTCTATAATATCTATAAATTTTTCTTTTCCAGTTCTGTGAGTTTAACCAGTAACGCCATTCAGTTGCCAATTTCAAGCAAAGCAAACATAAGCCAGTTTTAATCTGCTTTTTAAGAAACGTGATAGTCCTTTTCTCAGTGCCTGACGGTAAGTATCTACCTTTATGGCAGTTTTTGGTCTGTTTCATTTAAAATAATGATGCTTGAGAACTGTAATTGTAAAACCTCATTTTCTTTTTTCTTCTCTGTAACTTAGAGATAACTTTTAAGGCTCATGTGGAAAGAGCATAATAAAGTTACCTACTACTCTCTGGAAATTTATTTATAGTTCTTGTTCACCAACTTAATTATTCTTAGATATTTCACCTCCATTTGTTAAAAATAAAATGCTCAATCGTGAAGTTATTCCTTTTATATGTCATTATTTTATAGATGAAGAAGCTTTATTTTATAGGTGAGGTTTAAACTTGGACACATTAATGGCAGAGTTGTTTTAAATCTGCTCATTTCCAGACCTGTACCATTTTCTACTGTTACACAAGGTAATTAATATAACATAGGCCCAGAGTTTCTTATGGGACATTTCTAGCTCAGTATGGAGGTGGAATGTAGATTAAGAGTCGGGACTCATTTCCCTGAATTTGCAGGTAGTGACAACTCTTATTTGCTATTAATAAAGTTTAACCTTAATACTGATATATATATATTTGTTTATTTTGAGGAAGAAATGGGGGAAGAACTTTTGGGAATAAGATGTTTGGCCAACTGTTTTGTTCTTAATAAGAAAGACAGTGTGAAATAGACATGTATCAACTTTTATCAACCACTCATCTTTTATTTTTCTATAAAACAATTTTTTCCCATGGTGGGAAAGTTGTACTTTTCACTAATCTCATTACTGTTTTTTTTTTTTTAAGCATCATGTTGAACTATCCAGTTAGCCATTTTAGACATCAAAACACATTTTGATTTTTTTGTCATTTGTATAGTAAAACTGTGCTGTGTCTTAATGATGAAGGTATTTACATTTATAGTTGTGTTTGTAAAATATCCCTTTTCTTGTTTTTTTCCAGTAACCATATTAGAGGGTGAGGTGTAAGCTCACAGAATCCAGAGAAATCATCATGAAGTTGTATGTATTTCTGGTTAACACTGGAACTACTCTAACATTTGACACTGAACTTACAGTGCAAACGTGAGTTGCACTTCATTCTTTTCACTTTTGCATTTTGTCTGCATGTAGAAAGTTAATGAGATACATTTGATTTTGGGAAAACTATTCCACTGTTAAAAAGAGTAGTGTAATTGAAGTCTTAAATCTTATACCAACACATTACATTTATAATTGTCACTTTCTTTTAAATGCTGGTTCTTTAAGTTGTGCTTTGTTTTACTTGCATGAATATAGTAGTCACGATAAACAGACATACAAACTGATTTCAAATTGAAGCTAGTATTGTAAGTACCTGTAACCAATTGCCATTCTATATTTCACAAGCCATTGTTAAGAAAACTATTGCTAACTTTATAAAACAACACATATCCACTTCCATAGTTTTTGGATATTTGTTTTTATTCCTTTGTATGAATAAAATCAGTAGGTTTGTTTTGTTTATTAATGAGGGAATAGGATAATTTTTAATATTTTTGGTCAAATTAATGGGGCTCAAATGTCTAATAATTCTCCAGCTTGCAGGGGTTTCCAATATTTAACTAGATTTGAAAAGTGGGAAGAGCTGTCAAGGAAGGGAGGATACATAAATTTTGAGGCCAAGCAGGAAGGAAATGGTAGTAGTAAATCTTATTTCCAAACCTACTTTTTATAGTGGCATTATAGCAAAGACTTGGTAGCAACACATAATAAATAACTGACACTGAGTTATTGTAAATAATTACAATTTTTGAAATTAATAATCTTTATTTTAAAAGTAAAATTATGAAATTTTCTTTTCAAAGAGATGAGGTGTAGCTATGTTACCTAGGCTGGTCTCCAACTCTTGGGCTCAAGAAGTCCTCTGGTCTTGGTCTCCCAAAGTGCTTAAGATTATAGGCGTGAGCCACTGTACCCAGCCTGGAATTATTTTTTTAAAGCATAATTTTCACTAAATAGTTTTACCTCTACATAAATAGTTTTTTAGAAGATAAAAATAGAAATAAATTTTCACATGGTTTAGACTAACTGTAGTTTCTGTAATGTGATGTGGAAATTTTAACACAAATCCTGTGTTTTTGGGTTTTTAAAAGACATGATACCAGTTTGAGCATGTTCCTTTGCTATGTTTTGTAGAGAACACAAAAATAAATGTGTGTATTACCTCTTTCATAGGTCCACTTTTATTTTATTTTTTAGGCCCACTTTTAGATATGATACAATGGACAATTTATTTACCTAAGATTAGCTAGTTCATTATATAATCCAGTTAAAGATATAGGAAGCTTTTTTTTTTAAATTTGTTTCTGTGTTTCGGGAAAGTTTTAGAGTGAAATTCATTAACCTATCATATATATGTATTATTTAATTAATTAGTTTTTTTTGAGTTGGAGTCTGTCTGTGTTGAACAGGCCAGAATGCAGAGGCAACGATCATGGTCACTGCAGCCTCAACCTGCAGAGCTCAAGCGAACCTTCTGCTTCAGCCTTCCAAGTAGCGGGGACTACAGACTCGCACCACCATGCCTGGCTAATTTTTTTTATTTATTGTAGAGATGATGTCTCACCATGTTGCCCAGGCTGGTCTTGAACCTGTGGGCTCAGGCAATCTTCTTGCCTCGCTCAGCCTCCCAAGGTGCTGGGATTACAGATATGAGCCACTACACCCGGCCCAGATATTTTGATATAGTGATAGTTTGAAAATAAAGTCATTGAACAGATGTAAGTAATTGATTTATTTTGTCTTTTTCTTTTCTTTCTTTTTTTTTTTTTAAGTGTGGCAGACCTTAAGCATGCCATTCAAAGCAAATACAAGATTGCTATTCAGCATCAGGTGCTGGTAGTCAATGGAGGAGAATGCATGGCTGCAGATCGGAGAGTATGTACTTACAGTGCTGGGACGGTACGTATCCAAGAATCCTTTCAAACAAGGATGCTCCAGCTTTACACCAGATAGGGATCAGTGTTCAAAAGTAAGGTTTTTTTCGCTTTATATATTGCAGACAATATGCATGTTCAGTATTTGTAACATTTCATTTTGGTTATTTCTGCTTTTTTAAAATACAGGATACAAATCCAATTTTCCTTTTTAACAAAGAAATGATCTTATGTGATCGTCCACCTGCTATTCCTAAAACTACCTTTTCAACGGAAAATGACATGGAAATAAAAGTTGAAGAATCTCTTATGATGCCTGCAGTTTTTCACACTGTTGCTTCAAGAACACAACTTGCAGTGGTAAGATATAAGCTAACCAATTGCTCCTAAAAGCATTAAAATCGAAATAGCATCACAGACTAAATTGCACAGAAAGTATGCAAAAAATGTGAAAAATAATAAATTAAAAAATATTTTGTGGTTAATATATCTGTTTTTAAAACCTTAGGCCCATACATTGCTAGTCGTTCTACATTGCTAACTACTGTATCTTAGAATAGAAAAGCTATCTTAAACATGATTTGGGTACCTTCTCTCTAAAATGATGATATGTAGATAATTACTCTTGAATATTCTTTAGTAAAGTAGCTATCTTAAAATCGATATGAACAAAGAGCTTATATCGCTCTAAAAATGTAATTCTTTATCCCATATCTGTGGTTCTTGGAAGAAAATCAAGTTTCTTTTCCATATATACCTCTTACACTGCTACTTGCAGTCCCTATGGATTGCTTCCCAGTCATTTGATTTTTCTTAACTTTCTGTTTACCTTACTATAATACCATTGACTATCATTAAGCTGTCAGTATAGTAAGCCACATTTTTACTTTCAAATGTGGAAAAAAGTGTAATGTCTTAGAACCAATGAAATAACATTATTTATCTTTTGTAAAAATGAATCAAACTGGGCGTACCTCATGTCTGTAATCCCAGCTTTGGGAGGTTGAGGTGAGAGGATTGCCTAAGCCCAGGAGTTCAAGACCAGCCTGGGCAATCTGGTGAGACCTGATCTCTGCAATAAGTCAAAAAACTAGCCAGGCGTGGTGGTGCGCACCTGTAGTCTCAGCTATTTGGAAGGCTGAGGTTGAAGGATCAACTGAGGTAGCTGTGATTTTGCACCTGCTCTCCAGCCTGGGCAACAGAGTGAGACGTCGACTCAAAATAAATAAATAAATAATAAACAGATTACGCTACTAAACACTTGCTTTAGTTAGTCAAACTCTTTGTAACTAACCCATTTTTCACATGGGATACAACATGTAAAGGAAATAACTTCATCTGTGAGACACTTTTTAAACATTAAAGGGTGATTTTGAGAAGACAAAATTCTTATTTAATTTATTTTTATTATTTTATTTTATTATTTGAGTTGGAGTCTCACGCTGTCACCCAGGCTGGAGTGCAGTGGCATGCTCATGGTCACTGCAGCCTTGACCTGCTTGGCCCAGATGATCCTTCTGTCTCAGCCTTCCAAGTAGCTGGAACCAGAGGCACGCGCTACCATGCCCAGCTGATATTTTTAAAAAAATTTATTGTAGAAATGAAGTCTCACCATGTTGCTCAGGCGGGTCTCAAACCCCTGAACTCAGGCAATCCTCTTGACTCTGGCTCCCAAAGTGCTGGGATTGCAGGTGTGAGCCGCCGCACCTGGGTAAGAAGACAAAATTTTTAAAACCAATTCTGCAAACTGATTTTATGTAATAAATTTCTTTAGACTTGTTTTTGATTTTTCTGAGAAATACAGATACTGTATTCTGATAGAGAATGTAATATTAATAAGTATGATAATAAAGGATAACCAAGTAGGATGTAGAATTTTCAAGTGGCTAGAGAGATAAAAAGAACAAGTAAAACTTGATTGAACAAAGGCATGAAATAGCAATCCAGAAAGTAGGTACTCTGTATAGGGTATTCTTGAGCTAGAAGAGATGTGACAATGCAGAGCCTAGAAATAATACATAAATAACTTAACTTGGCACTGTCTAGTGGTGCAGGGTGACAAGTAAAAACATCCTAAAGATTTAGTCCATGGAAGGATTAAGAGAGAAGCAGGGAAGAATAAGGGATTAGAGTTATGAAATAAAGATATTTGATGGCCTCATATTCTTGAGTGGGGCTATAAAGAGCAGCAGAGAAGAACTACAAATGAATAATAACTTCATTAATTTAGCAACAATCTAGGAAAGTAATAGCAAAAGTAAATCAAAGTGAATCCTTAAAATAATGTGATTAATATAGTTCAGAATATCAGTGTTACTCCTAGTTTAGTCAGTATGTATGTTACTCTTAGTTTAGTTCTGCTAATGTATGAAAAGATAGGTATGCACAGAGCTAATAGGTAAATATAAGCAAAAATAAAAATGGTAATATTAATATTTGGCTTCATAGCATTAAACAGAACAAAGTGAAATGTAATGATAAAAAGGTTCCATTTTTGAAAAATAAAAGTAAAATATGTATTTGCCTATCAACACAGGCTGTTAATAAGATCTCAGCTGTTAAAAATCCCAGGGTAACTTTATAAAACAATGGTGTATTCCAGTGTCTATAGTTACATTATTAACAATAATCAAGCTAGGCATAGTAGTTCATGCCTATAATCCCAGTATTTTGGGAGGCCGAGGCAAGAGGATCTCTTGTGGTTAGGAGCTAAAGACTAGCTGAGCAAATATAGGAAGACTATAGTCTCTGCAAAAAAAGTAAAAAGAAAAAAAAAAATTAGGTATGGTGGTACATGTCTGTTAGTCATAGGTACTCAGGAAGCTCCGACAATAGGAGCACTTGAGCCCAGGAGATCGAAGCTGCAGTGAGCTATGATTATGCTACTGCACCCATCTGGGTGAAAAGAGGGAAACATGTCTCTTAAAACAAACAAAAACCAGTAACCAAAAGGTGGAATCAAACTGAATGTCCATCAGCAGATGGATGCATAATCAAAATGTGGCATACACATACAATGGAATATTCTACAGCCTTGAAAAAGAAGAAAATTCTTAAACATGCTACAAAATGCAAGAACCTTGAGGGCATTACGCTGAGTGAAATAAACTGCATGATTCCACTTATGTTAAAGAAAGCAAACTTGGAGAGACAAAAAAGTAGAATAGTGGTTACCAGAGACTGAGGGGCAAAGGGAATGTGGAGTTAATTGTTTATTGGGTACAAAGTTTCAATTTGGGATCACAATGTTCTGGAGACAGATAGTTATGGTGGTTAAGATTCAGAAGACTATCAGATAATATGAACAAAGAGGGCTTATTCTAGGCATGCAAGGATAGTTCAGTATTTGGAAATTAATGTAATTAATTGCATCAGTTATTAATACTTTACAGAAGAAAACATGTAGGGTCACATTGATGTTTTCTGGAAGAGGCATTTGTAAAAATTCAGCAACTGTTTCTACTAAACTTAATAGAGCTATAGGGAAACAAAATAAATATAATATGGACCTGACTAAAAGTTTAAAGATAGCAGCTTGTAAGTCAGTGAAGTGCTAAAGCAATCTTTGTGAGCAACTTGTACTCAGTATTCTTTTGGAGCTTTGGGGAAGTTTACTAAATTAAGAAAAAGAAAAAAGTGAAACAAGTGTGAGAATAATAAAAGAAAAACATCTCTTTTAGGTGATGATATGGTTGGATATTTGAAAATTTGCAAGATTTTAATAAATTGGAGTTTTGGTAAAGTGCTTCGATATGTGATAAAAATGTAAAAATAAAATTTCTCTGTACTAGCCAAAGCTTTGAATGGAATTGGAAAAATATTGCAACCTGTATAGGACCAAAAACTTTATGATAGTAAACATTGAACAATTCAGCTATGTAAATAAATGTATATAAAATATTGAAGAGCTTAAAACTTACATAACAAATGAACAGATTGTCATTTCATAAGCAAATGGCTGCATAACAAATGAAAATATCTCTCAATGTGATCATGAGCTTAATGAGTTACGGTTGCGATTGCCGTGATGATGCCACTCAGGATACTGGTTTTGGGGATGTAGGAGGAGCTTTGGCTTTCATTTTGTTTTAGATCTAGAATGTTTATTGGGAATGGTCAGTATTCAGGAATAGCCAATAAAGTTATAGGAAAGAATACAGAAGATGGAGGGAAAACATATCCGCAGTTGTCTTTTGAGTTGGACTCTTGCTGTGTCATCCAGGCTGGAGTACAGTAGTAGCACCATCACAGCTCACTGCCGCCTCGACCTCCTGGGCTCAGACAGTCCTCCTACCTCAGCCTGCCGAGTAGCTGCGCTAAGAGGTGTGTGCCACCGTGCACAGCTAATTTTTGAGAATTTTTTAGTTTTCTCTTTGTTGCCCAAACTCCTGGGCTCAAGCAGCCTCCTCACCTTGGCCTCCCAAAGTTCTGGGAATCCAGCTGTGAGCCACCACGCTTGGCCTCTTCTCAGTTTTTAAAACACATTCGAAAGTGATGGTAACCAAGACAATGACATAGGTCAGATCAATTCATTATATATGGAATTACTATATAATGACCAAAATGTGATCTCTAAAGTCAGATTGCCTGAATTTGTATCTGGTCTTCTTACTTACTTATGGTGATCTTGGACTCATTTACCTTAGTGGTAAAATTAAGAATAGATTTTGTTTATTGAGGTATATACATATTGAAAGATGTAAAAGCTGTAATTGTGTATCCCTTCTTAGTGAATTTTCTTTTCTTTTTTTTTTTCTGAGTTGGAGTCTCAATTTGATGCCCAGGCTGGAGTGCAGTGGCACACTGCTCATGGCCTCCATGCCTCGACCTGCTGGCCTCGGGCGATCCTTCCACCTCAGTCTTCCAAGTAGCTGGAACTACAAGTGTGTGCCACCACGCCCAGCTAATTTTTTGATTTATTGTACAGATAAGGTCTTGCAGTGTTGCCCAGACTGGTCTCAAACCCACAGGCTCAGGCAGTCCTCTCGCCTTGGCCTCCCAAAGTGCTGGGATTACAGGCATGAGCCACTGCGCCTGGCTGTGAATTTTCACAGTGAACACAGACATAAAAAATAATAAAGTACCATCCCCAGAAACCCCACTTCAACCCTTCTTCCTGTTCAGTTCCCATCCTCTTTATTCAAGCTAATCAATATCTTGACTTCTAAAAAATAGATTACTTTGCCTCCTTTTGAACTTATTTAAATAAATGGAATCATGCAGTTTATGTTGTTTTGTGTCTGGTCTCTTTTACTTACATTATGCTCCTGAGAATCATTCATGGCATTGCATGTATTGAGGGTTTGTATTCATTGCTGCATAGTATTTCATTATATAAATATGCCACAGTTTTTATCTTTTCAGCTTTTGGTGGATATTGAGATTGTTTTCAGTTTTGAGCTTTTGTGACTCAGGCTGCTGTGAATATTCTTGTATATCGTTTTATCTACTGTAATGTGAATAAATCAATATTCTTAGACAGTGTTTAGTCTTTCTACTTTTCTACTTCTGAAAATCTTTACATTCTGTTCTGACATAATTTCCATAGTTCTTTTAGATTTTATCCTGAAATAGACTGTGCTCATTCCCTGTTATTTTTAGCCTATGTTTGAACACATTTGTATATCCTAAGTTTGAAAATATTTGTAGGCTCAGGTTTTTGAAAGATAATTTCTCTCTATATTGTGTTATCTGTAAGACTTTGCTTGCAACTAAAATTACTAGGTCCTAGTCTATGGCATGATTTTCCCCTATTACCCTATAGTGATTTACATTTTGTGTTTTTGTTTTTATCCATGGCATTAACTTTTAAATTCAGTTATTTTACTAGGCTATGGCCTGGTGTTGATTGACCTATGCTTGGTATTTCAGGGATACTGTCTCCTAATTTTCGGACTTAAGTAGTCAAAATCTTTGTATTTGCCAGCGTCTTTAGTTCTTTCTTCAGTAATACCACGTTTTAGCTGCCATTTTCTTGGTAATTTTTCAATTTTACTTGTCTTGGTTGTTAAAACCTGATTTACACTTCTATGTGTTTTCATCAGTGTCTTCCAACATAGCCTTCAGTGGAAAGATTTCTTTTTTTCTTCTGCTTTTTTCCTGAGCTGGATTTCTGTGTTGAATTGTTTTTTAAAAACACCAGAATTACGTTAAGTTGTTAGGAAAGACTGTTTTCATAATTGCCATTTAATCCAAGGGGAAAGTTTTTCTTTTCTTGGTTTCTCTTATTCTTATTCCTCTTTTTTCCCTTACCATAATTTTGTGTAGACTTCACATTTTAAGTTTTTTGCTCCTCTTTGCATGAGTTGGATTGTTCCTATGCAGAAGGTAGTGGAGGAGGGGCTATAAGACAATGTCCCTGCTAGTGGGAAGTCACAGGGCCTCCCCCGTAAGAAGCAGAATGTGATGTGAATGTGTGAGAGAGCAGGAGAGAGGACTTACTGTTTCCTTCACTTCAGACAAAATTTAGCAGTTCTAGGGGCTGCATTTCCTCTCAGTTGTTTCCTCTGGCTTTTTGCTTGGTTAGCAAGTATGTTGTAGATAGGTTTTATAATTTCTCCTGCTGCTATTTGCTTTTAGATACTAAGGGCCCAAAGAAGTTCACGGAGACCACTTAGGCTGACACAGGATGGATTCATTTCTCCCCTAGTTTCGCGCTAAATATCTGCAGTAGTTAGCACCCTCTTTATTTCACCCAGCTTGATCCTGTTTTCATATTCTTCTCAGGTTTGCCGAATATGTTGTGTATGTGAGGGGGTGGTAATAGTTGTTTCCTCATTTCTTCGAGATGGAGTGCTTGTTTCTTGTTTTCCTTGTGTATTTGGTTGATTTCAGGAAGGAAAAGCAGGCAAAAACAGTCTTTACTCTATCGTCTTACAGCTGGAACTATTTCTTTCCTATGCATATTTGGAAACAAGAACGGGTGAGGTTAAGTATTGTCTTCAAGGCCAAATAGCCAGAACGAAGAACGACCTTTCTCCAAGGCCAGTACTCTTTTCATTCAAGTCATTGTGCTGCCACAAAGTAAACATTCATAATTTACCTGTAAAGATATTTCTTTTAGGCTCAGTTTGTTCCTTAATAATATTATTTTCTAAAATGGAGTGGTAGTGGCAATTTTTTTCATATAAAACTTTAGCAAAATATATAGAGAAAAGGTCGACTTCCTTTTTCATTCCACCCCCTACTTCATCCTAGTGATCAGCAAACATTTGCTTTGCGTTTTCCTAGACTTAAATATACACAAATGCGTGTTCATAGGACATTTCTATCTCAGACTTCTATTTCACATTTCAGTCTCCCCAAATAAATGGAAGCATGTTCTACATATTATTTCTTTTTTGTTGTTGTAAGATACTTTTATTTTAGAAATGCCACACATTTATCTTTATTTTGCTGTTAAATAATGCTACAGCAGCATACTTAAAGATTTATATTTGTGTATATCTGTGGCAGCATTTTTGTGCATAGATACCTAGAAGCGGAATTGCTATATCACATTTCTGTATTCCATATTGGCAAAAGTGTCCATTTCCCCATCCTGAAGACAACATTATTCTGTCTTTAATTTTGTCACAGTGATAGGTGAAAGTGATGGCACCTTATTGTCAATTTATTTCTATTTCTTGGATTGTTAATGGATTTGAATATTTTTCATGTATCCTTTGCATATCTGTGGTGGTCTCCTGTTCCTATGATACTGGGTTTTTGTAAGTTTATAGGTATCTCTATGTATTATGGATACTATGCATCTTTTTGTTATATATATCTATTACACCCATACAACAATATTTTTAGTTATTTTAGATTTGTTATAATTTTAACAATTTTAGAAAAATACTTATTTAGAATGATACTTTAAATTTTCATGTTCCTCCTTTTTGTGTCTTAAGATTTTTCCTCCTGTGTTTTCTGCAAGTACCACAAAAATCTTTTGCTTTCATGTACGCAGCAACTTTATTTGTCCTTTCAGAGGTTTCACCTGCCTTTCATATGTTTTTTTAAAATGCGAAAACATTTTTCTTTTCTGTTGCTTTTTAATGCCAGAGGCTTTTTTTTTTCACTAAATTTTTGAGTCAGCATGATAGGTTATTTTCTAATGTCATGACACACAAGAATCTTGTTGACATCCCTACCTTATAGAGACTGTTTTATTTCTCATTTATTTTGATAACTAGGTAACTGTTGCTACATTTGTGACTAGGCTGTGACAACTGAAAAATAATAATTTTACATCTATTACTTGAGCAACCTTCTTTACATTTCACCTTATAAACATTTTCCGTATTTTCAGTCTTAAAGCGTGTATTTGATCATATTCTTCCATGCTAAAGTGTTATTCAGGAAGTGTTTGTTTTCCCTATCTTTGTTTATAATCTTCACACCTCAATACATAAGTGCTGTCACCTTCAGAAAGCTTTGACTTCTGCCTGTCTCTGTTGTGACTTTTATCTCTGTCTTACAGAAGTTGTCAGAGGCAGAATAATCTCTTTTATTTTCTGTCCAACTAAAATCTTTTGTGACAGAGGCCTTCTCTCCTTCCCCCGCCCTCCTTATTGTATTGGGAGTCTTACTCTCACTCAGGCTGGAGTGCAGTGGCACACTCAGCTGCTTACCACAGCTTCAACCTCTGGACTCAGGTGATCCTTCCCTCTGCGTCAGCCTCCCGGGTAGCTGGCCTTCTCTTATTTATATATCTCTTACGTTGCTTTCTAGTAGTTTATCCTTGAAAAATATTTTAATACTTCTTTCTTTAGAACTGAATGTCAAATGTTTGTGTTGAAGCCTTTTCCACTGCTTACATAAAATATTTTCTAGAATTTCATTAGGTTACAAAATGTGTTATAGTAGTTTAGTAGATAATATGTTTAGTCTTTATTTTTACCTTCTGCAGAAATTGTTTTTAGTAAGTATGTCAGCCTCATAGGACAGTGACATTTGAGGTAGCACACATTAGTCTAATCTTTGGAACCACTACTCATCTTCTAGAGGTAACATCTTATGGAATATTTCTCTTGATCATTTCTTAGGCTTTCTGCTGAGAAACACCTCAGTATTCATACCTTGTGTTACTTTTAGGTTTTTTTCTTATACGGATGATCAATGAGATAACTTAAAAACAGTCCTTTAGAAACACTTTTTATGACAATGTTTAGAACGCAGTCATGCGTTCATGTTTGTACTCATATGCAAACATGTACACACCAACTATTGCCTTCTTTTACTTTTTTTTTCCTCTTTCAATATAGGAAATGTATGAAGTTGCCAAGAAACTTTGTTCTTTTTGTGAAGGTCTTGTCCATGATGAACATCTCCAACACCAAGGCTGGGCTGCAATCATGGCGAATCTGGAGGACTGTTCCAATTCGTACCAAAAGCTACTTTTCAAGTTTGAAAGCATTTATTCAAATTATCTGCAATCCATAGAAGACATCAAATTAAAACTTACACAGTATGTTTGCCATTAAAATGGATAATGAGATGTTTAAAATACCTTTGAAATTTAGCAGTAATTTTAGTCAGTAAGTTTGTATCTTGCAGGCTGTACATGTATTATAATTGAACTTTACTTTTTGAGCCTTAATAAACTGTAGTTTTTATATATTTGTAATTTTAAAAATATGGTCAATTTAATTTACCATGTGTTTTATGAGTCTCTGACATTTCTTTTCTTGTGTTGTTTTATTTATGAAAAAGTCTCAAAAAAGGCAAGATGTAAAAAGAGCATTATCTAATGGGAATGGGAAAGATACCAGACATTGAACAGTGAAGGAAAATTTTTTTTTTTTATTTTCTATTTTTTGGAGTTGGAGTCTCACCCTGTCACTCAGACTGGAGTGCAGTGGCCGCTCCCGTCTACCGCAGCCTCGACCTGCTGGGCTCCGGCGATCCTTCCGCCTCGGCCTTCCAAGTAGCTGGAACTACAGGCGTGCGCTACCCACGCCTGGCTAATTTTTGATTTATTGTGGAGATGAGGTCTCGCCAAGTTGCCCAGGCGGGTCTCGAACCTGCAGGCTCAGGCAATCCACTCACCTCAGCCTCCCAAAGCGCTGGGATTACAGGCTGAGCTACCGAGCCCGGCTAGGAAAATTTTAAGTATCTTTTTTTTTTTTTTTTTTTTTGGATGGCTCACTATATGGTCTATTATAATTAATGTTTATTAGACAATTGAAAATAAAGTATATTCTATTGTAGTGGTTAAAGTTTA
>CAUYQG010236049.1:0-111416 GCA_963574415.1 Tarsius wallacei | reverse complement strand
AGTCATTTAAAAAGGAAAACAGGATTCCGGAGACCCCGGGCCCATTAAAACGAAACTGCAGTCGGGTGCCTGCAGGGTCCCGGGTTTCCCTGCGCGAAAGAAGCGAGGGGACCGGCCCATCTCGGAAGGCCCGAGGGAGGGGAGGCCCGGCAAGGGCGCGCTTTGCCCCGGGCGCCCGTGGTTCCGATAGCCCAGTGACGGCCAGGGACGGGGGCTTCGGGAAGAGCCCCCGACTAAGGCCAGGCCGGGCAGCCAGGATCCTCGCCCAGGGATTTTCAGCCAGACCGGCCGCGCCACCAGATCGGAACCTCGGGGGAGCGACGCGACGTGGCCGTTCAAGTTGGCTCTGGCGACCGATTGCTGTCGCTTCTCCTCAAACTCAAGCTCTTGCCCGCGCCCCCGAAGGCCCCGAGGCGGGCCGGCAGAACCCCGCGTCTTCGGGGGCGTTCCGGGCGCACCGCGCGGCCGAGGGGTGGCGAGGGCGTCCAGCGAGGACGGCTGCTGCCCCCTGGCGTCCACCCGAGCCTGCGGCCCGCGGCGCCTCCCGCCGCTCCAAGCCGCCCCAGCCCGCCCTCCTCTTTGGGCCTGGGGCGAGGGAAGCGGCCCAGGCGCCCAGCTAGGCCTCGGCTCCCGGCCCGCCGCGGGCCCCTCCTCTGTCAGTCGCCAGCAGCGACGCCCGAGGACAGTCCTGGCACGGCGGCGGCGGCCCCAGCACCTCAGCCGCGGGGGGAGAGGAGACAGGAGGGAGGGACCTCCGCGCGGGAAACTTAAAGTTGAGAGGCTCGGTGGAGACAGTGAAGAGGCGCACGGGGGAGTGAGGAATACCGCGATGGGGAGGACCTCGGTGCCGGGGGAGGGGGTGAGAGGCTCCGGGTGCGGGGAAGGAAGGTCCCTGGGGGAAGAACTGGGGCTATGTTGGGGAGGCAGCAGCCTCCGCGAGGACAGAGGTGGGGAGCCCCGCCGGCCGGGGGCGGGGCCCTCGACGCTCTGCGAATACGCCCGCGGCGCCTCGGGGTCGCGCGCAGGGGCAAGTGGCAGCCGCGAGTGAAGCCGGGGTGGGTTCAGCTCCTGGGGCCGCTCGCGCGCGGGGGCTAGAAGAGGAGCCGGGGCCGCTTCCGGGGAGCCCGAGGACAGACGCAGGGCTCGTGCGATCGGGGACGGCCCCGGCTGGGTAGGGCGGCCCCCGAGCCCCGCGGCGAGGTGTCCCGCTGCCTGCGGAGAGCCGGAGCTCCGAGTACTGGGAGCCAGCCGGGCGGATGATTTCAACTTTCTTTCCGGCCGCTCGTTCTTTGGGGTCGTTTCTTACTAGGAAACTCCTTGCTGGCCGCTGGGCGCACGCGGCCAGAGCGAGGCGCGCCGCGTAATCAAGGCGCAGCCCAGACGCGGCGACAGGCACCCATGAAAGAAAGCAAACCGAGAACGCTCAAAGCACAAACACGGTGTTGCGGAACGCGGTCTGTTCTGATTAAAGCAACCAGCGCCTCTTCGCTGTGGCGGCCGACCGGGCCTGGGAGGCGCGCAGAGCTGCTCTCCCGCCCGCTCGCGGCCGAATCCCACCCCCGCCCTGGAAGCAGAGGCTTGGCCGCGGGTGGCCGCTCAGGGCCTGGGGCCTCCCCGGGCGCTTCAGCCCAGGTCCCGGGAGCCTCGCGGTGGCCGCTGCGTCTCCAGGGCGCGTGGGGCGACTCCCTGCAGCTGATCTCCGGGCCCGGCCTCTCCTGACGCGGCGCGCAGGCCGGGTGTTCCTTGGGCAGGCGGGGCCTTTCTCCTCCTCTTCCTCCCGGGACTCCAGACCGCGGCCGCCAGCGGCGCCGCTGCGCACTGCAGCCCGGGGTCAGGCGGCAGTGCAACCCTGCGCGTGGCGGCGGAGCCGGGGTCTGCACCTGGGCGGGGCCTCGGACAAGCCTGCGGGAGTGTGCTGCGTGGCTCCGCATGGGTGCGGGCGCGCGGGGGAGGCCCGGGCGGCCGCGGACGGCCCGCGGGGTCGGTGTACAGTAGCGCGCGTCGGGGGCGCGCGGGCCCATTCCAGGAGCCGGCGGCCGCGAGCCGCGCCCAGCCTGATACCGGAAAAGCCTGTGATTGGCCGTGGCCGCCCCTATGCAAACGAGCTGAGGGAATGGAATTCCTCGGGCCGGGCTTACAGTAAAAGCACGTTCATTTCCAGGCACTCTCATTCATAGAGCCAGCGGGCGCGGGCGGGACGGGCGCCCCGCGGCCGGACCCAGCCAGGGCACCACGCTGCCCGGCCCCGCGCCGGCAGGCACCTCTTCCCGGGGATTCTGGGGACGCCAGAAGAAAGCCAACCTTTGCTGATTCTCCGCGACCTGCGTTGGACCTTCCTTTTTTTTTTTTTTTTTTTTTTTCCTTTCTTTCTTACTTTTGAATTAGCTGGCTTCTTGGCTGGATGTTTCAACTTCTTTCCTGGCTGTGAACTTTTCCCCGATTGTTTCCTTTTACAACTGCTGGAAAGTGCGCTGTGGCTCGAGGCGAGCGGTGGAGTTGGGTGTGCGTGGCGGTGTGCGTGGCAAAGTGTGTGCGTGTGTAACCCGAGCCGCTGGTCTGTCTCCATCTGCGCGGCGGGGCCTCCCCTGGAGGCCCGCTCCACCTGCTGCGGATTCGCGGTGCTCCTGGGTATTTGTGCGTCGCAGCAGCGAACCCGCGGGCGCCGGGGCGGCGTTGGAGGAAGATCGTCTCGTTGCTGCCCAAGTCGGGGCTGACTCACCCAGCCGATGTAGACAGTGGCTGGTTTCGGAAGAGTGCGTGTTTGCGTGTGTGTGACTCGGCCGCTGCTCAACTCCCATCAAACCACAGGACCGGCCACAAACTTAACCAACATCCCCAAACCCGAGTTCGCAGATGTGGAGAGCTGTACTCTGAGTGCCATCGACTTGGCTTTTTTTTTTTTTAAGATTAGCTGCAGATCTTTGAAAAGCTGAATTTTCTGCACTGAGAATTTTGACAGGATTTATTCAGAGAACAGAGTTCATAACAAGTACTTCTATCTCAGCCCTGCTCCAACTACTGAAGCTGATTTTCAAGGCTACTTAAAAAAAAAAAATCTGCAGTGTACATTAATGGATTTCTGTTGTGTTTAAATTCTCTACAGATTGTACTGTAAATATTTTATGAAGTAGAGCATATGTACATATTTATATATACGTGCACATACATTAGTAGCACGACCTTTGGAAGTCGCAGCTCTTGCTTTTAAGGAGTGAAGCCAGTTTTGCATGATAAAAGTGGCCTTGTGTATGGAAGATACTCGTGTATTTTGTGTTCTGTTGGAACTTTAAACAAAACTCACCTGCAAAAAATTGGCAGGCAGTTGACTACTGGAACTTCCAGATCTTGCATTTACTGGTCGTTTTGCTCTCTGCATACATATTTTAGGACGTATATGGGAATTCTGTCTCCAGGAACTTTTGTAACAGCCAAAGACTAAACTTAAACTCTCAAAGGAAGACTTGGAAGAATATAGTCTCCCTTCTGGCATTTGACTTTGGATTCTGGTCGCCTACTTTTTAATGCACTAAAGCGGTCGGTTGCTAGGAGCCCCTCCTGGTTCGGAGGCCGATCAGCACAACTAGAACTTTCCCCCTCCTGGACTGTTAGTCACTTAGTCTCTCCCCTCCCCCGGTCCCCCCGCGGTAATAAAGGTCCCTGAACTTGTATGTTGGTCTCCCGGGAGCTGCTTGCTGAAGATCCGCGCCCCGGTCGCCGTCTGCTAGGAGCTGTTTGCAGGGTCCTAACTCAACCGGCTTGTTGTGATGCGTATCCCCGTAGATGCCAGCACGAGCCGCCGCTTCACGCCGCCTTCCACCGCGCTGAGCCCCGGCAAGATGAGCGAGGCGCTGCCGCTGGGCGCCCCGGACGCCGGCGCCGCCCTGGCCGGCAAGCTGAGGAGTGGCGACCGCAGCATGGTGGAGGTGCTGGCCGACCACCCGGGCGAGCTGGTGCGCACCGACAGCCCCAACTTCCTCTGCTCCGTGCTGCCTACGCACTGGCGCTGCAACAAGACCCTGCCCATCGCTTTCAAGGTACTGACCTGGAGGGGGTGGTGGGAGGACAGACGGAGGCCGGCCGAGGCCCGGGGCCAGCCGGGAGGGCAGCAGCTGGGCGGGCGGGGCCGGATTCTAGCAAGGGGCTCCGCAGCCCCTGGTCCATCCTCGTGCGCTTGGGGGATGCTGTGTTGCCTTGGAGACCCTCAAGAGAGACCCGCCTCGGCCCGCCGGGGCGGCCTCCTGGGAGGGCTGAAAACATCGGGACTCTCCAAAAGACATCTACTGAGGGCCAGTCAAGACCTCCCGAGCAGGGTCCTTAGCTTTGATACAAACTAGGAAAAGTTATAATCCAGCAGGGACAAGCTGGTCCGTTAACACACTGCTCCCCTCGCCCAAACCATTTTGTCTCCCTCGGATGAAGGCATCAGGAAATAAACTAGAGATACTTTTATACCTTGAGGTCAGTGAAGAGAAACTAACAAGGGAAACTGTCAGAGATTTTTTTTCCTCCCTTTTTAACCGCCCTATAGGAATTAGCATGTCCAAAGTCCATGGCGGGCGTAGTTAAGTTTGCAAAAGTTTTCTGAAGAGCTTTGCGAGGCTTCTAGCTGCTGCTGCCAGACACCGCAAGTAACGAATCCTGTTTCTTTTCCCGAAACCCTCCTGAACATTATCGTCGGCTCACCTAGATTAAGCCCGGGACAGCGAAAGGTGACAAGGCTGTCTTCCGAGAGTCGGGAGGTCCCCTGGGCCCGCTGTCCTGCTAGAGGAGGGGGCGGCGGGCGACACCAGCTAAGCGGCTCCCAAAGTCTCTATTCACTTTCACCTCTGATCTTCCCAGACTTTGAGCTGTCTTTAAAAATCTTGGCCTTCAACAGGGATATAAACACAACCCCGGGCATTTTTAAACAACCATCCTACTACTCTGGCAGCAAGCGGTGGGAAATTAATTTATGCGGTGGGGATTCTGTTCTTCTGTCTTTGGTGGGTTTTAAATGGTGCAGCATTTTAGTACAGTCATTTCCTGTTCATTTAGAGGGCTAATGAAGGCAGATGATTCAAACTGTAAAGATTGGCTACTCTTAAAAAAAAAAAAAACTGGCTAAATATTTGTCCCCTTTTAGGGAAGAGTAATTTAATGTAAGCTTTTTATAGTTCCAGGTCTCAGCTGGGTATTGATCTAATTACAATGAATAATGTTCACGTTTTTAAAAAGTCTTGTCGGAGTTCTTTATTTTTAAGTTGTATACACTTTCAAACTTAGACTGTGATTTCTAAAACAAGACAAAATTTACAGTTGTCTGTAGAATTACCTCTTTTTCACTCGGTTTTCTAAAAACAGTTTTTTGTTTTGTTTTGTTTTGTTTTTAGTGGGGATAGAAATAAGGATAAGAGGAGCACCTACGTGCCTCTTTTCCTTCTTCCATTTATGAAGATTTGGGTTTGGGAGCCCATTTCAATTTTAAATCATTCTAAGCCTTTACATAAATAGACACAATCTTGACTCTCCTTGGTTCACCCTCATTGAGAGGGGACCTGATGGTTAGGACCCTGGGGTCACTTTTAGATAAAAGCAGAGGAAATACAGGCTGATGACCTACCAAACGGCCATTTAAACCTGGCTGCCCCTACCCACCAAGGCTCTATTTGTGGCTTCCTTTAGGGAGAAATCAGGGTAGCTCCTGAACTCCCTCTTCTGTCAGGGAACTCACACCCCAATATATCAAAACACTAAATGGTTAATAAAGAATCTTCAGGAGCTAGAGAGATGCAAAGTCTTTAGGCACCACACAAAAGTATTTTCTTCTAAAAGAATGAAAAATCATGCAAATTATTTTTATGAACCACCAGAAAATTCCTTTAGCAGAAATCTTAATAACCATAGTTTGACAAATTCCGTTTTTAAATGACATTTGACAATTAACTTAAAACAGTTTTGATTTGTTTTATTGAGTGATAGTCTGTAGGCTACTAAAGTCAAGGTGTAGGTCTCCTGAGAACATTTGGGGGAAAGGAAAGTACAGCAGAGAAATCAGACCACTTGATTAATATCTGTCACCACCCCATCCACATAAAGAGAGGCCTCTTTCTCCAGGAGACCTGCTCACTGCATAACTGGAAGAATAAAAAATTTTCAATAAGTGAACAAGCACAAAGGTTAGGGATAAAAGCAAGCTAAACATCAAAACCCACTTGCATCCTGGGTTGATTTACTGTGTCCCTGGCTCCGTTCTGTTTATCCACCCACCCAGCTACCTCCCAAGCAGTTTCCACAGAAATTTTACTTAAGTAAGCCTCAGTCTCTTCAGGAAGTTAATCGGTATTATTATATTTCCTATGATAAAGAGGAGAAAAGTAAAACAATATTAAAATCTGATAATATTGGTGAAAAAAGCATTTAAGTACTTCTTTAGGAGTCTTCTGAAGTTCTGTGTATAAATCCCTGCTTTAGTCTTCTGAACTAACGAGAGTTTTAAAATTATGAATTTTCTTTCAACTAGATCAAAGTCATCGTAATTACTTATCTTGAACCCTGACCCACTCTGCCCACCCCACCCTTCCCTCCCATGGGAACACCTCTATTTTAGAGTAGGACAGATGCATATTTTTACTACTGAGAAAATCTTAAATTTGCTGTGTGTTACCCAACATTTACAGAAGCAGCCTAAAAGTCTCGTTGGATGACTATATCATATTATAGCTTGTTTAGGCTCTGGTACACTAGAGTCTAAAGACATAAACATACCTTCAGCAGGGAAGTTCAGAGGCCTTGGATGCTGGTGGTAATATTATTTTGATAAAAGAAGAAATAAGTAATGTTTCTGTCGGCAAGATCATGATGGTCCCTAGCTATGTATTATATGTCATCTCTATGAATTCTGTGTTCCACTCCACAGCCTTCTTTGAAACACTGGAAGATTAAGGGATTGAAAGTAAATGAATTGTAACTGTAATTTCAACCTAATTAGAATTGGTTGAAAATGTCAGTTTGAACTGTGAACAGGCTAGCCAAGAGCAGTATTGAGAGGTCCATGTAGTGTATAAGAGAGTTGATATTTTGCCCAACTTCCTGATACATTAAAAACAGAGAAGTAAAACAAAATATGAGATATCTTTGGCCAGCAAGTCCCTTCTTGTCTGTTTGGTCTGTGTTAAAATGTAAATGTTTGTGTTTCCCTTACCTATTGTTTATAGCAGCTCATTCTAGTTGCTTTTTTTCCTGCTTGAAATTAGATATTTTTATATTCTGTTTATATTGCCGATCAATGACAAAATCTGTATCAAATTAGCAAAAATGTTAGTTTTACATGTAAAAAACAAAAATTATTTTAATCTAGTCTAAGTATGCTTGTTAACAATTGGATGATACACATTATTAACTAAATTTCCCTGCATTTAATATTTTCTCCTCCCTCCCCCCAAAAATCCCTCAGAGATCAATACAAGTCCAAATAAATGATATGTGAGCACCCAAATATCTTCGCTTCTTGCTGCATTTTTTTTTAAAAGGAGTGGAAGTTGAACTCCTATTTTTAAATTTAAGATTCCAACATCAACAACCTTTTCTTACTGCACCACCATGATACTTTTATTCTATGTTTGTTTCTACTTGTTGAAGGTCTCCGAAATTTGCCAAATTACTAGTGAGGATAGTTTTGGAATGATGAAAGGCACAGACATGGACCACTGTGAGAGGAACAGCAGTAAGATCAGGGTGATTTAGGATACATTTTGGTAGTTATAAAACAAGATTTATTTGTTTTAACGTTTTTACAGAGTCAGTCCCAACAATGAGCTATTCAGTTTAGAAACCATGTAGTTGATGCCGTCCCTGTATACTTACTGAAGGTAGGGTTAAAATAGAGAAGCCTGGGTCACCACGGGAAGATGGGGATGAGGAAGTAAAAATATGTGTTCAAGGAGGACATTTCAACACTGTGAGCTAATTTTACAGAGGGAAGTGAAAATCGTGAAAAAAGTGGGACAGTTTTTAAGAGACAAAAAAGAACAGAATAAAGCAAGCACAGTTTGCAGGAATAGAAAACATGGTAACAAAAATCAAATAACTGAACAGAGAGATTTATTTCAGTGATATATTTTGAAAACAAAAGGGAATTGTCATACTACTACTCTTAATTAAGTGGCAACAAACACACTTATAATGGGAGCTAAATATCTAATTAGAGGGTGCTTGCGGAATAAATAGCAGTATTTTAAAATCTCCTGTGTAGAAAACATGTCCAACAATTGGAATGAAAGGATTCAAAAAAGATAAAAGGCCCAGACCTTGTTTGACTGTGCAAGTTGGATAAAATAGAAGGAAATGCCTATTTCCACAGGAATAGATTATCTTGGTATCGTGTTGGATTGGAAGTACGTTCACCTCTCAGAGCAAGTTGGATCATTTTCCCTGTCGTGCTTTTTAGAACCCTAGGACCGACACAGTTGTAGTGAATAAAAACAATAGATAGTTACCTGAAGGACACGGGGAAAGGGTCATGACTAAGCAGACAGTGAAGAGGAGAATCTTGAAAAAGGTGACTGTGATATTATACAAGTGAGTCAATGGCAGCCTTATTTACATATAGAGAAAGAGGGCTGAAAATATAGGTACTACAAAAATTATGCAGCAATTACTAGGTTAAAAATGGGAGGTGGAAGAGCATAGGAAGGAATAATAACAGCAGCTTAAGAAATAAGTTATTATTATCACATCAAAAATAACCAAAAAATGATTATATAATTGGAATGAGTAATACAAATTCCACTACTGACTGAGAAAGTACCACAAAGAATGTCAGAAATGATAAGCATAAATACAACTTGGAGCATTTTTATTTAAGTTCTATGACTACTTTGAAAACTAAAAACAATTGAAATATAGCCAATAATAAATGTCTAGAGCAAGAAAATATTTTCTAGAAGGGTTAAATGATGACCAAGAAATGGATACTATTGCTCAAAACATCTTCGGGCCATGCTCTTCAGAGCATTTTAGCTTGAGATTAATTTTTTGTTACCTGAGTATCAAAGTATTTATCCACCCGTTTTCTTCAATTGCCCCGATAACAAATCCATACATACTCAATTACATTAAAGAAATTCCTCATCAAGATCAACTGCATTTGGAGAAAATTTTAATCATCTATGATGACATAGTTTACACACCTTTGGGACTCACTCAGATATAAAAATGCAACCCAATTCCACCCCTGAAGTGAGGAAGGTGCATAAAAGTGAATGCCCCTTTTCTCTGGGGTCTGTTGGTTTGGCAATTAGTAATAAACAAAGGGTACATTTCTGATATTTTTTTTCTTGCCTGCTAGAATTCACTGCTAGTAACACTCAACATAATAGAAGCAAGTAAGGGGTGCCAAAGATGAACTGCAAAAGGACAGTTTTTAAGTTGTTAAAGAACCAACAGCAAAGATGAAACTTAATTTTAGCAAAAGTAAGTTTAAACACCTAAAAGTAAAGTTTGGGCCCTGTCTGGCCCATCAGTGGAGATCTGAGCAAACAAAAGATGGGTTAGATTATAAACTTACAAACACAAGATATTCTGTTTCTCAGATGGGAGGAATTAAGAAGAGGCGATTGTATACACGAGACGGCATAGCTTCTTAAAGTCCTTGCTATCATTAGTCTTATTCCAACTGTGCGCTGTGGCATAGCTGAATTTAGTAAAAGTTTTATTATTTCAAAATTTATTTATGATTATGCATAACAAAATAAAAAGTAAGTCTACCCAACAATACGTTTTCTGTTTTGTTGAATTACTATTACTCTGCAACCTGAAAATTATCACTTAATTTTAGAATAGTTATGACATGAATGCGAATAGAAGTGTACGCATAACATTCCTGATGTCTGCATTTGTCCCCATCTGGTGTTTAGGTGGTGGCTCTAGGGGATGTTCCAGATGGCACTCTGGTCACTGTGATGGCCGGCAACGATGAAAACTACTCGGCCGAGCTAAGAAATGCCACCGCAGCAATGAAGAACCAAGTTGCCAGGTTCAATGACCTCAGGTTTGTCGGTCGAAGTGGAAGAGGTATGTATCTGTCAAAACTGAACTTGGAGCACATGTTTCATGGCAACGCAAGCTTTAACACAATATTTATTTAAAGTTTAATATTTTTAGCAGAATCTAAGTCTGCATTATTGTTACTGAATTAGTTTAAGGCTGATCTGAAAGATGCAAGACGTGAATTGTGAATTTTAAAGAAACTTTAAAATTTTTTACTAAAATGTAAAAATATAAAACTTGCCATAATGGAAACTAAGATTATACAATGGGGTTTCTCTCTTTGGTAATAATACAAAATTTGTTTGATGGAAACGGTTGATTTATGATCCATGCACTATCTGTGACAAGTGACAGAGTTTCAAATGATCACTTCTAATAATTTTCAAGGATCTCTAGAATATAATATTGAAACATGGTTTCAAGCAAGATTGTCTTTTTGGGTAACATATGAAGAAATAGTGTTAGTACCATTGATGGCAATATGGCCTTCTTTCTATCTTTCTTTTGAATGCCTAATTATTATCTGGGGGCAGGGACTGGGCCTGGTTAACATTTTAGATACTAATAATATTAGAGACTGGATTATTCAAGGAACTGTTGCATTAGTTCAGCCCTATGTATAGTTTGATTTTTCTTTCCTTTAGCTTATTAAATTATTAGAGCAGAAAGAGGCATCTCGATTCATTGCCGTTTTCTTGGTTTTCAATTATCTTCAAGTATTATACTTTATCTATATTGTAAGAACCTAAGTCATATTTTATAAACAGTGACATGTACTAACAGTCTAATTGAAGGAGGTGGGGTAGGTTTTTTAAGAAATCATTTTTGTAATAGAGTATTGAATAAACTTACAAATAAAAGGTATTTCAAGTGTAACAAAGAGACTTGAGATAAATACCTAAGTAAAAATAGTTTTCAAATTGGAAAAAATAGAATGACCAGCTAAAGAACATTTAAACATAAGAGTAATCAATACTCTTTGTAAAGTCAGTTAAAAATAAAAAAAAAATCTTTGTTCTCAGGGACTTTGATTAGTCGGCAAGGGGAGAGGTGTAAATGTGTGTTGACTTTGGCTATTGTTTTTGCTATCCTAGCTGTCTGGAGCATTTTCATAATAAAACCATTGCTGGAGAAAATAAAAAACTTATATAATGTTATTGAAAATATATGTTCATAGTACTGTGTTAATAACAGGGTGATGCAAAGAAAATTATGTCCATTTATTGAAAGCATGAGTGATGCTATAAGATATAAAAGCATAAGTCATTAAATGGGTTCACTTGTTATATTAAAAGTCCCCACCTTTCCGTAAATGGAATTTACATTATGATTCAGAGATGTGTATTTAGAAAACATCTTGAAGGCTTTGAATGAGTAGCTGGCACAGTGGGTGAGAAGCCAATAAAAAACAAAGGCCCCACAGCCTGGTCCGTACCCGTCCGCCTCACTGACACTCTCAATTCAGTTCTTGTTGATTTCTACAATTAGGAATCAATTGTTGAATATCATTTGGTTGCTTTTCCAGGAGTGGAAGTATTGTCATCATAATATGTTTCTTTGCGGGTCTATGTGTTAGGTTTTGGCTATAAAAGTTTTGAAAACTGTTTAATCATCCACGCCAGTGACACTTTCCCATAAGAAGTTCAGTAGTGGCTTTCTGGCAATGTGCAGTAAATTGGTGATAATACAGAATGAGGTTTTGAAAGCAGCATGCTTTCTTTTCTGGCATTGAGGGCTGATCTCTCATCCCTCATTGGCCATTTCTGTTTTGAGTGGGTGACTAATAGGTGCTTGTGTTTACTTGGGTAACAGTGAACTGTTTCCCCAAGGTGTGGATTGTTTGCATTTAGCTGCCTGATTCATGCCAGTATGCTCTTGAGTTTGCACAAACCCCCAAAAGTAAAATAGCTGCAACCGAGGCTGGGCTGTCTTCTCATACCCTGGAACAAGAAAATTAATTGAAATGCCATACATGGACAATATTTGTTTTGAACAAGCTCTCCTTTCCACCAGTGATATAAGCAATAAAAAAAAACAAGAACGCTTTTTGAATGTTCGACCCAATTATAGTTACTATGTATATTGTTGGTCTTAAGAGAGAGATATGTAGTACATATATGTGTGTGTATGTATATATATATATGTGCATATATATAATGGTCAGTGCTCCAAGACAAAATGAGCTGTCCAGAGGCCCGGTTTGACTCTGTGTCATAATTTTCTTCGTAGTCGTAAAATACAATTTGATTTTGCTCTTTCAAGAGTAAGTGTCAACATCAAAGCCTGCCAGATTTGTTTCTTTCTTTTTTTTTTTTTTTTTTGGCAATTTGCTACCGTTAGAAAGAGAGCAGATGATTCTCACTAATTTTGACAATTAGTCTTAATCTTCATCACTGAATCTTATCCTTTAAAAATTTCATTACATTTTTTTAAGTGATCTTAAGACTACTGTTTCGTTTTCTGTTTTTGAAAATATATCCTTGGCATCGACACACCACACAGTGGCCCAGAAGGTCCTGGCTCTTAGCTCATCCACACTTTCAATGCCAATTTTGAATTCTGTCAAAAGCCACTGGTCTGATGGATTCTCCAAGGGCCTGGTACTTGGTACAAAATGAAAGGTAGAAAAGGAAGTTCTTTTTTCTTTTACCAGCTGCCAGTCCGCGGGGATCGTAAATCTCATAGAAATTGCCAGAGGTTGAACGTGGAAGAGTTTTTCTCTGTTCTACAAAACTGATCTGTCTGAGCTTTGGCTGATGTCCAGGATCCTAGCGCCTAACCTCGGGTTCAGCCTGCAACTGGGAAAACCTGCCTGTCCGGCTTTTACGGCCTTGCTGACTACACTGGCCCCCTCGGCAGTCTGAACCTTCTCCCTTTTCTTCCATTCCCTGTGTTTTCTCCCTGGCAGTTTAAATCTTGTTCAGGGTATATCTCCCTCTTGGAATGTTTCTCCTTTGATTCGGTATCACCATGTAAATTGACCGTTCCTTTACAATGGAAGAAGAGATAGCAGTGCCCGGGAGATGAGAGAGTTAGACAGCTCTGGGAAGTCAGACTGAACCCCAGAGGTCATGTGAGCACACAGGTTGTTGTTCCAAACTATTCACATTTTAACTTCACGGTCTGGGACTATCCGTCACCTCCAGAAAATCGAAGTTCAGGGTCAAAGGGGAATTCTTTTTGGTGAGATTCATTCACTCAGCAGTTTGCATCAGTTTGCAGTTGATGCAGGTGCTTCCAATATTTTTAGTTACAAGAAAATATTTCATGGCTTCAACTGGGAGACATTGAAGAAATTTTAGCAATGAAATCTGTGAGTGCTTTATTCCTGTTGGAGTATTTAATCAGTTGGAAAAGAATTGATCAATCAATGAAGATAGCTTTAGTTATTTCTTTTTAGAACCAAAGAAGAAATCTACCAGACTACATCATCAACCTCATCATAAATGGGGGAAGATAATCCACTGCAAATTTTCTTGTAATTTTTTTTCAGAATATATATGTGTGTACACACACACACACACACACACACACACACATTTATCTTTTGGGAACATCATAGATAATTTTGAAGATCCTTTGGAAGACTTTTCCCAAGAGGGAAAAATGCACATGTTCACTTATACACAATTTCATGTACAACTTTAGTTTCCAGGCTGCTGGAGTTTGTCTGTGGATCTTCCAGGAATCCATGGACCCCAGGCCAAGAATCTGTGAATTTGGAACTTTGCATTGACCATGGAGAGCTGGCCTAGCGCTATGCTATAACTAATGGATACCTGGAAAATGAATAAATAAATGAACAAACGAGGTAGACATTTTCTTGTACCCTGTGCTGTTTTGGTAGCACCTGTTTTTGTTATAGCTAGGACCTGGGTAGTATAATTAGGAAACTAATCCTTTTCAAACTGCTGGTCCAGGCCTTTGGACAGTCATCAGGTATATATGCATGTAATTATTTGGAAAGGAAAGAGGGTCTGTTTTGTCACTGAAAGGACAGTCTCTTGTCTAGTACATGTGTCTAGTACATGTGCCAGCTGCAGAGTTGCAATGCAGATGCCATGCCCAGCCCTGTGAGGTCAAGTGGCCTGTAGTCTGTCAGGACGGGGTTTAATTCTTGCTGGAATTTGTGTTTATACTGACCTCCCTGGCAACTTTAATCTTGCCCACTTTCAAGATGGTATCCTTTTTCAATGCTTTTAGAAAGTGAAATTCCTTCAGTATGTTCTTGCTATGGATGCCTTCCCAGACATAATATTTATCCTGTCATAATCTGGGCTATTGCATATTTGTGTAATGTTGGTTACCTAAGGCATTTTCATTTCTAAGTTAATTTACATTATTTGGGAAACAGTATGGGGAGGTTGCCTTTCAGATGAGTGGAAGTTTGTGGTCGAGATGAAGAGAAGGCACATTTAGAAAAGGGAAAAACTACTGGTATTCTAAATGAAAAGAGATGTGCCTTTATGTAGTGGTTGTTATCGAGAGATGGTCTGAATGACTCACAATGTTACCCTAGAATCCAAGTCATTCTCTGTTCAATCACAGATTCATATAATGGGAGAAGGAAGAATTTGTCTGACAACCCCAGAGTTGTTTCACAGGTAACATTCATGATATAAGCTGGTAATCAGATCTCCTAGAGAGAACACAAGGAAAAGACATGAAGTCTATTAAAATCAACTCTCACATTTTTATCCTTTTTTCCCTGTTGTTATTAATCAACACTTTAAAATAATATTTATACTGAAATCTGAACACAGATTTCAGTGTGGGCAAATATGGATGAAAGAAGATCCAGCCTCCGATACACCAAGCCTCACCAGTCCTAGCAAATACTTCCTTTCCATGGCAGGTCAAAAGCTGCATCTGTGATCTGATGTAGAATTCTTCTCTAGAGATCAGGTTTCTTATTCTGTTTTATGTCTGCCAATAAAAGAATAGCAACACTTTCTTAGAGCAAGTCGCTCCCTGCCTTGCTTAAAGCCTGGGGTGGCCCAGCCATGGCAAGGACCAAAGAGAAAAGCTTTCTTGAAAACTGCTTGTGTTTGCAACAAGCAGTTTCACAATTTATCCCTTCATGGTTTTCTTGCTGATTTTATGAAGTGCTAGGCATTGCTGATGGTGTCAGACAGCTTTTTTTAATTGAGGCTATTTGTATGAACAATATTTTACAGTTGATGGGCAGAAGCTCCTCTCCACCCATCCTCAACCCCTTCCTTGCCAGCCGGCTAGCTTTTGGTGGAGACATTTCTTTTTGGTCAGGACAGAAGACTCTCAATCAGAAAATGCCTCCGAGAGAAATAATGGTTGAGTGATTTTTAGAGCTTCCTGTTTCAACAGCAAGCGTTATAGACATAAACAGTGATCCAGCCAACGGCTGCAATACTGCTCTGGTTCTAATAAATCAGTTTTGTATTTTCTTTTTGTGCTGGTTGGCAAGGGGCAAGAGAGGGTGGAGAGGACTGGTTATGGAAGAACATATTCTGTGTTTGAGGGGTTTTTTTAATTTTTAAGGAGAAATTACTTGTTGACTAGGAGAGATGCTGTATTGTCTCTTTCTGTTGATGGTTATGAAACAAGTTCGGATCAGTAAAGGGGTGTTTATGAATGGCCATGTACTGTCAATATGGAGAGGGTACATGGTTTTGAAGGCCCTGCTGGATTCTTAGCCTGTGTGTGTGTGTGTGTGTGTGTGTGTGTGTGTGTGTGAGAGAGAGAGAGAGAGAGAGAGAGAGAGAGAGAGAGAGAGAACAAGAATGTCTGCACTTTCACCAAGAGACTTCTTGGACCAAATTATCTTTGAAGAGTAAATTCATGCTAACAACATCTTCTCATCTAAAGCCCAAATAAAGCAATTAACAGAAATTAATAAGTGAGCAGTGTGGATTTAATGAGCTACCTATGAATACCTTCAAATGTGCCCGTTTTGTTGGCTCCCTGGCAGGGCATGAGGGACAGTTCTTCAAAGTTCAGATTTGTAAATGCTTGTTAGCGGGCTTCAGGCTATGGCTACCTTTTATCACAGGTATTGATGCGAGTCTCGCATTCGACAGAGATGTATTTGGATCTGTGTTGAGAAATAAGCTATCAATGGCGTTCATTTTGTACTACACTGATTTGGAATTCCAGCATGTTGCCCAGCCTCTGTGAGCCTATATTGGGCAGCACATTCCATTCAGGAACTCCATTTGACGTCACTGAACCTTTTCCAGCTAGGGTGTCAGGTCACTGAAGACCCATAAATCGTAGAGTAATCCCAACATCTTCCTTTGAAAAGCTCATGGTCATTCTGCTGCTAGATTCAAAATATGTTTCCTCTGATTTTCTCAATAAGGAAGCGTTCATTTAGGAGCCATTTAAGCTGTGTTTTTCTCAAAGAAGATGTAAGTAAATTTCCTGTTTGTTTTTCAACTTCGATTACTCCCTGCTTTTACCTTGAGATTTAAGACCATCATTAAGAATGTACGGCAGCACCAACTACGGAACTACCCCTCCTCCCCCCATCACCTGGCCCGAGGAATCTCCCATTCAGTTAATGGGAGGGCTGGCCAGCACCCATAGGGGTGGTGTGTGGGCCTAATTGAGTCACCTTATACAAACAAAAATAATGGACAGGAATACGAGCGGTTTGAGTATAGTTGGTCATCTGTGTTTTTTTTTTTTTTTTTTTTTTTGAGTTGGAGTGCCACTCGATCGCCCAGACTGGAGTGCAGTGGCCGCTCCCGGCCACCGCAGCCTCGACCTGCTGGGCTCCAGCAATCCTTCTGCCTCAGCCTTCCGAGTAGCCGGAATTACAGGCGCGCGCTACCATGCCCGGCTAATTTTTTTGATTTATTGTAGAGATGAGGTTTGGCCTGCCCAGGCGGGTCTCGAACCCGCGGGCTCAGGCAATCCACTCACCTCAGCCTCCCAAGGCGCGGGATTACAGGCTGAGCCACCGAGCTGGCTCATCTGTATTCTTATCAGATCCCTGCAGATGAGGCAGGGAGGGATGGGACTGTTTAAAGGTGGAAACACTACAGTTTGCTCAAGGCATTGGTTTTTGGTCTTTACAAATATTTTCTTTTATTCTATTTGAAATAACTATACAGGAGACAGTTCATACCAATTATCTATCTACCTATCTGTCTATCTATCATCTATCTATGAGGGAGACCCCTAATAATCTGGATTTTATTTATAAAAATTCTGTATCTATTCTTATGTTTAAACTTCAGTCACCTTCAAAGTACTAGTCACTTGATGCAATACACCTGCTACTTTTTCCACTGCTCAAAACAGTTTTTGAACTTGTCAATTTTGATGCCTTCTAGTGCTTCTGCTATTTTTTATTTCCCCTCTTCCACATTGACAAAATGGGTCCCTTTGAGGACATTTTTCATCTGGGAAAACAAAAACTCACTCAGGGCCAGATTGGGTGAATAGGGAGGGTGGGGCATAGGGGTTCATGCCCTTTTTGCTCAAAAACTGCTGAACTGAGTGTCGCAGGTGCACTGGTAAATCACCCATCATGAAATGTGCAAACACATTGAAAGATACTTAAAAAAAAAAAAAAAAAAAATTCACCGAAGCTGAAGACAGCCTCTCACAACAATGCTAGCTGGTACACAGATGTCGATGGGTTTCTAGAACCCTAACTTAGCAGGGGAAGCCTGTACTATGAGGTGCCTGTTCTCCAAAAAATTAATTCCAGTTTTTTGGGGTCCCCATCATATGTATTTATGTATCTATCTATCTATAATTAACAAAGAGCCAGTTTAAACTCATGTTAAGGCTTTGTCTGCCTCTTTAAATGGTGTCTCCTGCCTTTGTCATTCTATCTGAAGCCACTATCTAACTGCTGATCAATTGTGATGATAATCTCACTCAGTGGTTCTCAACTGGGAGTGATCTTTACCCTGAGAGTACATTTGGTGATATTTGCAGACACATTTGGTTGTTATGTACTGAGTTGGGAGAGGGCTACTGGCAGCTAGTAGGTAGAGGCCAGGGATCCACTAAATATCCGACTATGTGCCGGAGAGCCTCCTCCAACAAAGACCCAAATGTCAGTCCTACGGAGACTGATAAACCCTGATTTAGCAGCACATTTGTATCCTAAGTTACAAAATGTCTCCTTACCCTTCTTTCCTGACACTTTCTGCCTCCCTACAAAATTGCTGATAAATTTATTTTTAAAAGTTCACACAGAATAAAAAATAAAATGAGAGAACATCACTGAATGTTCAAAGTTTTTTTAAAAAAAATTTTCAGTGAAAACATACCAGTGTTCTGCATGCATAGAATTGCACGATCGCCACATCTCCGCATCTCTGCCTCCTGGCCTGGTATTTATTCCGGGTCATGATCGTGTGGCAGCTGAAGGAGAAGCTGCAGGAGGGGTGGGCCTCAGAGTAGGGCGGCTCCTCCAGGAAGGGTCCGCTAAGGTGTCACACAGGTTCAGGTACACAGGGACAGCAGAAGTGGTCAAGCTCTCTGCTGGCTGTTTGACGCACTTCCCTGAATGCTTCAGTTGAGGGACCACGGATCTACCAATCCAGGTACATGAAGTGATGTAAATCCAAAGTTCTGATTGTGTGTCACTGACAGACGACTTCCAGACACCACAAAGAGCTCAGTCTGCACACTCGAACTATAAATGGAGGCCATGCATAGAAGGGGAGAAGGGACCAAGGTTTGTGGGTTTGCTGCCCTCAGGCTGAGTTTGCAGGTACCACAGGCAGACAGATGGCTGGATTCTTCCAGAGCTTTCTCTCACCTGCCCCAACATGTTAGTTTCACCATCACCTGTTTTCATACTGAAATTCAGGGAAAGATGGTTTGAAAGCAAAAGTCTGATCAAAGATTCCCCTCAGTGCTCCCACTGCATCGAGGCAGAGCCTGCTGCAGGTTGAATTTCTTGAATAAGTCTGACTGCAGCTGCTTTGTTTGTCTGTTTGCTTGCTTTGGGGCTGCATGGAAACCCTCACTTCTAACTTTGCTGCCCCATGTATACATGTGCTTGTTTTAAGCCCCGCACTGTAAAGTCATGGTTCCCAGATTTGGCATAGAGATCAGTTGTATGTCAAATCATTTGTGACTGGTAAGGGTTAACTATCCAAATGGGAGTCATGGACGGCGTCTGAGCCATGAACTGCGCAGAACTCATGTTGTTCTAGATGTGCTCAGGAGGAAAGTCATTGGGAAAAGAGCTCAAAAACAGCTGTGGCGTGCTGGGTGATTGCAGAGGTACTGGGACCAAAACACTATGGAAAAGAAATGAAGATATGCCCAGAAACTCCCAGGAGGTGGACTGACAGGCATTTTCTTTTCTTTTCTTTTCTTTTTTCCCTTTTTTCTTTTTTGATTTGGAGTCTCACTCCATCACCCAGGCTGGAGTGCAGTGGCACAGTCATGGCTACCGCAGCCTCAACCTGCTGGGCTCAGCCGATCCTTCCGCCTCAGGTTCCCAAGAAACTGGGACTACAGGCGTGAGCCACCATGCCCCGCTAATTTTTTGCTGAGATGAGGTCTCACTGTGTTGCCCAGTCTGGTCTCGAACTCCTGGGCTTAAGCAATCCTTTCACCTCAGCCTCCCAGAGTGCTGGGATTACAGGCGTGAGCCACCCACCAGGCCTCTATCAGGAATTTACTAGAAAAGTTCCTTAACTAGAAAAGTTCCGTGTGGTATCGTCAGTGACTTGATCATAGTGCCTAACACGTGGTACTCATTAAGTGTCTGTGAATGAATGATTATTCCTAGGCTATTTTACTCTAGGCCAGCGGTCCCCAACATTATTGGCATCAGGGACCAGTTTCATGGAAGACAGTTTTTTATGGACAGGGTGGAGGGTCATCAGGCATTAAATTCTCATAAGGAGCACCACAACCTAGATCCCTCACATTCACAGTTCACAATGGGGTTCGCACTCCTATGAGAATCAAATGCTGCTGTTGATCTGACAGTAGGCAGAGTTCTGCTCACCCACCGCTCACCTTCTGCTGTGTGGCCTGGTTCCTAACAGGCCATGAACCAGTACTGGTCCACAGCCGGGGGGTTGAGGACCCTTGCTCTAGGCAGTACAGTACATGGACTTTACTGGATTCTCCAGTGACAGGAGAGTGTCTCAACTTGGGCACTATTGACATTTAGGCCAGTCATTCATTGCTGTGAGGGGCTATTCTTTGTGTTGTTGAATGTTTAACAGTGTCCCTGACCTCTACCCAGTGGCCAGGAGCACCCACTCTCCAATTTGTGACAACCAGAAATGTCTGTAGATATTGCCTAATGTCCGTTGGGGGGCAAATCGTCTGTGATTGAGAATCCCTGACTTAAAGCTGTCTGTCCTTGAAAAAGTTCCTTGATCTGTGTGAGCCTGATTCTCCCTTTGTTTATGGGAAGAGAGGGGTACAGTTATTATTACCTCTGAGATAAGGCATAGGTTAGGGATTGTTATTTTTTGTGGTGGGATCCATTGCAGTGATACTAATTTTGTGGGGTAGATAACGCAACAGCAAACAACAACAGCAAAGCCAGGGGCCTGCTTTTTTTTTTGTCTAAACGAATGAGTTTTTGAGGTAGGAATACAGCCCTTATCCTATTTCTCGGCCCCATAGAGGTCTGAGGCCGCGAAAGGGTTATATGCAGCAGGCACTGAGATTTCAGATTAGCAATGGAAGAAATGAAATTAAATATGTACTGTAATTTGAAGCACTGTTTTTCATGGGAAAAGAAGCTCTCCCAACTTAGCCTCTCCAACTCTTTTGTCCAAACATTAATGGCATGCAAATATTTATGATTCATACATGCCCCTTTTAATTCCCAACCGTATTTTAACAATAAACACTGCATTTTAATAATGAAGCAGAATAATCCCTTTGTTCTGTCACTGGGTTCCATGGGCTGGCACCCGGCAGCATCACATTCTTCCTGTGATTGCTGTCTCCACCCAAGTTGAGGGCAGTTTTGTCGTGGTGCCACGGCAGCTTGCCTTGGACCATACTGAGGACTTCCTGGCTGTTCCCCTGGAAGCTGTTCTTAAGGCTGTATCTCAGCATTTTTATAAAGTGTAAGTGAATGTCCATGCATGTTTTTCTCTTTGGGTCACACATAAACCGAGAATGGATTAATCTGGCTGTTGCTTGAAAAGGTATCCTACTACACTGTTATCTTGCATTCTGGCCAAACCCCTGGGCTCTAGATGACACTAAAGTCATTGTATCCTATTGAATATCCCTCTGATTCATAATAACAGCATAGAAACACACACATCTATTTGTGAGATCCTGTGGGAATTTGGAAGGAAGCATGACGTAGGGTCAGGAGTGGGCACACTTGTAGGACACAGATGTTCTGGCCTCTGTCTTCCCATCTGCACAGTAGGTATAAGAACATCTTCTACTGCACCTCACAAGGTTGTTAGGATGATAAAAAGTGAGATGATGTGCATGTGACAAGACTTAGGAAGAAGAGCTATGACTCACTTTGACATTGTTCTTTCTTCTACAGTGGGAATCACAGAGAGAGGGAACAGGGCAGCACATGTCTTGCTGAGTCAGAAAGTCAGGAATGATGCTATCTTCCAGTGTCCACTCCTTGATGGCAAGTTAAATGAGAATGCCTGAGATACAGCAGGGCTTTCATAAATATTCATGAATAAATGCACGTGTAATAATAATATAATTACAAGCATTCATTGGGCATTGACCACACGATGGAAGTGTAGGATCTATTCCTGTTTTATTATAACTGTTCCTCTGCCCCACCTCCTGAGGTCATTTACTGAGGGTATTTTATTCATTCATTCAATCATTCATTCATCAGATGTGCATTGTGCACTTACTGTGTGCCAGGCACTAGGCTAGCCGCGGAGATATAAAAGTCAGCCAAAGAGAAGCCACAGCCTTCAGGGACTAATGAGGAGGAACAAATGAAGCAGGCCATCCCTGTTCGAAGTGGACAGTACATGGTAAAGGATAGATGTGGCAGGAGCCAAGGAGCAGCAGTGCATTGCCTAGGGAAAGTTCAGAGGATCTCCCTAGACCAATTGTCATCTCAGTTGAGATCTGCAGGTGACAAGGAGGTCATCCAGGTGGAAGCATCAACAAGTGTATCCAAGCAGAGAAAGCAGAGTGAGGGAGAAGCACCTGGCCTGTGGAGGAGATGAGAGATGCTCCAGTGGCCACCAGGATGGCCTTGGAAATAGGTGGGGCGGGGGTTACCTGGAAGTCCATGCTGGGAATTTGGTCTGATCTTAATGAAACGGAGAACCACCAACAGGTTTTAAGCTAATTCCAGATACCGGTTGTAGAAAGATACTTAGCTTGCAGTTTGAAGAATGGAAAGGACATTGGGATGGTACTCAGGGAGATTTGAACCCAATTCAAAGACTGAGAACTCTCATTTCTCCTTGGAGGCTGCCGGGGTCTGCAGACACTCCCTTTGGTAAAAGGCACTGTTCCTAGAAGGCAGCTCCCACCTCAAGCTTGCCTCAGGCTTCCTCCTTTTCAGTCTTTACCTCCACCTGCCCTTCCTCCTACCTGCAGCAGCAGGTGATCAAAGGCTAATGAGCAGAAACTGAGGTCTAGGGAGTGGGGTTGTCTTCAGAATGTTCACACCTTGGACCTCAGGTCTCCCTGCAACTGGTATGGTGTTGGGCTGTGTGTTTGAGGCTAGGGACACAAGCAGGGTCATGAGGAGGCCAACCCCAGGAGGTCCCTTTGGTCACCTGCCCCGTGCAGCCCAGCCTGAGGACATAGCCTAATGGATAGGTAGAGACCGGTGAATTTGGGTGTGTCAACCAAAGGGTTCCCCTGAATGGAAGAACAAGGCAGCAGGGTGGCTTTGGCCCTAGAGAGGGCTGTGAGTTCAGGGTCTTTGGCTAAAGCTTGATTTCCCAGCTGAGACCCCAGAGAATTGTGCTATACAAAAAGCAAGATCAGAAAAGGAATATGAAGCCGGGCTCGGTGGCTCAGCCTGTAATCCCACGCTTTGGGAGGCTGAGGTGAGTGGATTGCCTGAGCCCATGGGTTCAAGACCCGCCTGGGCAACTTGCCGAGACCTCATCTCTACAATAAATTAAAAAATTAGCCAGGCGTGGTAGCGCGTGCCTGTAGTTCCAGCTACTTGGAAGGCTGAGGCGGAAGGATCGTTGGAGCCCAGCAGGTCAAGGTTGCGGTGGCCGGGAGCATGCCACTGCACTCCAGTCTGGGCAACAGAGTGAGACTCCAACTCAAAAAAAAAAAAAAGAAAAGAAAAGGAATATGAAATTGAGAGGAAGGTCATACAGAATTGCATGAGAATCCTGGTGCTTTGCAGGTTGGGTGATGTTCCCTGTGAAGAGAGAGGTCTGACCCTCCATTCCTTCTGGAAGGCTAAGGTCTCCCTCCTGCAGTTGAGGAGTATAAGCCCAGCACTTGCACCTCTAAGAAGGCAAGCCGTGCCTTCTGGGTGAAATCAGACATCATGAAGAAACCCACTGTCAAACTGAAAGTTTATAGAATGATTCACTGATTAATTTATCAAACCTTTTTTATTGCATCAGAACAGAAGATACAAAGATGAATAAAATGTTGTCCCTGACCTTAGACACCTCATTTTCATAAAACATCTCCAGAAAAAAAGGCTTTGCGTAGCTTCCTTTTTCTTCAAGTACAACAGCTATTTTTTTCAAACCCTTTCAAACTCATTTCCATCCTATGGAAAACTGACTTCTGTATTTTAAGGACCTGATTTTCAGGCCAACTTTGGAGGGTTGTCCTTGTGCCCATAGCTTGGGTCTCCAGTCTGCATTTTGCTTGTGTGGATGCAGGTGTGATCCGGTAAATACATCTGCAAACACTGGGCACTTTGCACACAAGTGTATCTATGGTACACTGAAGTCTTAATCCAACTCAGGTTAGAGAACCAGGAAATTATGTGCAAGTTGAAGGATTTGTACCCTGTTCAGAAATCCCCAAATAAATTAATTATACAGCTCCACTGTCAAAAATAGTGGTAAATGTTTGGGTAAGGAAATGGGAGAAAAAGCACAAACATGAATTTTGGCTGTTAGGTTGTTCCAGTGGAAAAATGAGAAATACAAATAAAAAATACTTTGTGAAAAATACTCCAAGTGCAGATTACTCCTGGAATCTGGGGGTACATTATTAATTTTAATATGTAGTTATCCACGATCAAAATTAGACCCAGAGCAATCTGTTGTAAATGGAGAAATCTCCCTGCAACCTTTCTGAATCTTGTGGGATTTCCTAAATTTGTAAAGAGCAGAACTTGAGCCTTCCCTGGCTCTCTTGGTTTTCAAAGGCTGCATTATTTTTCCTCTTATTTTTCCTTTCCTTCTCTCTGGGGTGTTTCAAGATTGTGAGCATGATGGGCTTTCCTGCAGAGATACACAAGTGAGTGAAAAATGTTGTGATTGCGTTTTCTAAGGAGTGTGACCCTCAGGGCAGAGCTGCTTTATGTGTTCAGCCTTCCTTTGCGTGACAAAGGGCAAGTTTCACATCCCCTGAAACTGCCTTAAAAAGGAGAAGATGACACATGGATCCAAATCTGCCCCAAAGAACGCCAAAGGAACAGAGTCCACTGAGGAGCCAGTGCAGGAGGACTGGCTGCCCACAAACAAAACAGAGGAAGGCATAACCACGACAGGAGTGAGAGGGTCACACCTCAGACACCGACTGGCATAGGAGGACACTGCTGTGATGTGACGGTCCAAACTTTTATTTTTTACACTTTTTGAGTAGGAGTCTCACTCTGTTGCCCAAGCCTCACTGCAACCTCGGTCCTGTTGGGCCCAGGCAATCCTTCTGCCTTAGCCTCCTAAGTAGCTGGGAACACAGATGTGTACCACCACATGCAGCTAATTTCCTTCCTTCCTTCTTTCCTTCCTTCCTTCTTTCCTTCTTTCTTTCCTTCCTTCCTTCTTTCCTTCTTTCTTTCCTTCCTTCCTTCCTTCTTTCCTTCCTTCCTTCCTCCTATGTTGCCCAGCCAGAACTTGAATTTCTGGGCTCAAGTAGATTCCCAAAGTGCTGGTATTACAGGTGTGAGCCACCACTGCAACTGGCCTCCAAACTTTCAAACATGTTATTCCACACCTGGGCAAGAAATGATATCCAGCCCTGGTCTTTTCTCTGTGTTTTGCTCTCCTCGCCCTCGGGCCTTTGGGGAGCAGTGTGCACATTTGCAGCCATCCTGAGGTTTAGCCACTTCCCAGATGTGGTGAGGAAGTGAAGTGTGTTCTGGGCCATGCGGAACTGCAGTGTCCAGTCGTGGCTTTATTTGACCACAATCGGCTGTCAGAGTTCACTAGCCCCAGGGCCCTAAACATCAAGACTAGTCAAGACTAGGCCTGCGGAGAGTGTGTCACAGCAGCAAGTGTCCAGGAAGACTCACCCATGACCTTCTTGCCAAGTAAATAAAGCAGTTTGTATTTTGCCCTGGCATTTGAAGGAACAAACTGGCGTTGAGGGAGAGGACATATGTTGCAGTGAGGATCATTCAGCCTGGCGTGTTTACTTAGCATATCAGCCAGTCACAGTTGCACCTTGCAAGGGTCGCCAACGGGCGGGGCAGGAGTAAACTTGAACTTGAAGTTCGAGTTGCACTTAGCAGCTCCATCACCTGCTGAACACATATACACGCACACGCACGCACACACACAAACACACCTCGCACCCTCAGTCATCATTGGCCATTTTCTCCCCAGTCCCTCACAAGATCTCTCACAGCTCTGATCTTGGTGGAATCACACTTATGTCTTTCATGATAATTCAACTGACATTTACTGAGAGCTTTCTCTCTGCCCTTTTATCATCTCATTTAACCTGCATAACAACCCTATAAGATGGAATGACTGTTATTACCCCCATTTTACAGATGACAAAGCAGAAGCCCTAGAGAGGTTAAGTCACTTGGCCCATGGCCACACAACTAGTAAGCAGAGCTGAATGTAGGTGGGTGAGCTTGAGATTCCATGCTGTTAACTCATCACCCCATGAATTTCCACCATCATGGGATTTTATTGGTTGGTTGATTGAGTCGGGGTCTCTGTCACCCAGGCTGGAGTGCAGTGGCACGATAACCACAGCCTCAGTCTCTGGGACTCAGGACAATCCTTCCACCTCAGCCTCCCAAGTAGCTGGGACTACAGGCACACGCCATCACATCCGGCTAATTTTTTTTATTTTTATTTTTTTGTAGAGACGAGGTATCGCGGCATTGCCTAGGCTGGTCTCAAATTCCTGGGCTCAAGCAATCCACCCGTCTCGACCTCCCAAATTGCTAGGATTATAGGCGTGAGCTACTGCGCCCGGCCCGTCATGGGATTTTATAATGAAGTTTTCTTCTTGTGCTGCTGCCAAGCCTACGTCGGGACAATCTTTTCCTCCACTACCTTCCTATTCAGTCTCAGTGTTTGTGCTTCTAAAATAGAGGTACTTCCATAACCCAACCACAGGCCAGAACTGACGCTGCTGTGGAGGTCAGGTTTCCATGAGTGAGAGAAAGAAGAACTCAGCGGTTCCCCCTTTCCTTGGCTCCTTCCCATGCTGGGCTTCTGTGACCCTATAGTGAGCCCCCCTGGAGCTGAGAGCCGTGACCTTTCAGCAGCACACACGAGGTCAGTCCTGTGGTTATCTGTGCATTGACCTTAGCCTTTGCTGGTCTCAGGAAGCCTCCGGGGTAGGGACTGCCTCCAGGCTACAAACAGGAGCATTCTTTCTATCTACTGCAGCTATTCCTTCTACCCTGGTATGTTGGTCCCGGAGAGCCCATTTTGGGCTGTTGTTAGTTAGCCAATCTGCCTGCCTCACTATCCCAGCTACAGCTTGTTGAGAAAAACACTTGAAAGTCTTTCGTTCTCCACACCCACGTACTTAAAATACCAGGCCCACAGGTCATTTTAATGAGGGAATTTGGCTCATAACACGTGTGCCCCGGGGCTCAGATCCCACTTCTGCAGGTGCTGGCCAAGCAGCAGGGATGGGTTGGGGCAGGGTGGAGGGCAGAGCCCGCGGGTCCTGTCACATGTGCCCATTGGCCAACCACAGCCCACTGTCAAGGCGGTGCCAGGTCTGGTTGGAAGAATACAAAGGAAGTGGAAGACAGGGTTTTCCTGTAGTGGAAAAATGTCATGTGCACCTGTGAAGAAGTCATCACTCTGTCCATAAGAAGATAATAAGCAAATGTCCTTGTACCCAAAGCTGTAAACAAGAGCCCATTGTGAGGGAGATTACCAGAATAGCTCCTCCTCGGTGAACCTTGTGACTGTGACCTAGACGCTCCACCTGGCAGTCTTCGCTGGGTGGAAATGTCTTGTGACTGCACATAAAATGATGGGCAGGAAATAATAAGCATGATGATGGGCAGTGATTTCACAAATACTCACTTTGGTTGAATTTCATTCCTGATTAAGTAGGCTAGTCTGTGGTTAACCAGGGGGGTGTCATAAGTGCTCAAATTTGCCAGAAGCCCAGATTAGCTCAGTAAGAAAATGTCTTTTTTTGAGTCAGGGTCTCACTCTATCATCCAGGTTGGAGTGCAGTGGCACGATCCTGGCTCACTGCAACCTCAACCTCCTGGACTCAGGCAATCCTCTCTCCTCAGCCTCCTGAGGAGCTGGGACTACAGGTGCGTAGCACCATGCCTGGCTAATTTTATTTTTTGTAAAGACCAGATTCTCGCTATGTGGTCTAGGCTGGTCTCAAACTCGGCTCAAGCAATCCTCCCAGCTTGGCCTCCCAAAGTGCTGGGATTATAGGCATAAGCTACCACACCTGGCCAGAAAATGCATTGTCAAGCATTTTTTGTACCATTGATACAGGGACAAGCATTGTTTGTACCATTGGTACAGGGACAATTTTCGCTTTTGGGAAGCATGTTCAACCATGGTTTAAGTACCATGTGTCCATGAGAGGGAAAAGGGAGTCTCAATGTTTCCCCCGTTCCTTGGCTTCTTCCCATGAAGGGCACCTGTGACCCTGTAGAGAGCCGCCTCTGGAGCTGAGAGTTGTGGCCTTTCTCCAGCACACACAAGGTTGGCCCTGAGGTCATCTGTGCACTGACCAAAGCCTCTGCTGGTCTTAGAGGGCAAAGGCCAGTGAGTGCTTCAGGGAACCTTCTAGCCTCCTGGACAGTACTCCCTCTAGGATACAAATAGGAATATCCTGGATTCCTGGTGCTGGTACCACTGGGTCTACAGGCAAAAATTTATGAGATCAAGGACAATAATTCAAAGAACAGTCAGCATAAAGCTCAGAGATTGAGTACTACTATGTATATGAGCTGTGTGACTAGGAAAATTACTTAACCTCTCTGAGCGTTAGCTTTGCTAGCTATTAGTCAAGGACAACAAAACCTATCTTATTTATTTCATGAGATTGTTGTGAAGATCAAATGAAATAGCAGTTTTTAAAAATTCACAAGTTCTATCGGGACCTAACAATGCCAGTGTTATGAACACAACCATTCTTTTTTTTAATTTTTAATTTTTTTTTTTATTTTAAAGATGTGGGGTATAATTCAGGGTTAGGTACATAAGTGCTCATTGTATAGGTAAAATTTGGGCCTCCCATTGGTTGTCACTTTGCCTGGTTTGGGATCAGGTACCCTTATTAGTGTTATGTGCCCCCCCCCCCCCCGACCCCAGTAGTGGCCCACTACTGCCTGCCAGTCACTTTCATGTATTATGATAAATGTTCAGGGTCCACTTATGAGTGAGAACATGTGATACTCATTCTTTGTTTCTGTGATAGATCACTGAGTATGATGGACTCTAAATCCATCCAAGTTGCTATGAAGTTCATAATTTTATCCTTTTTTGTAGCTGCATAATATTCCATCATGTATATGTACCACTTTTTTTTATCAAGTCTACTTTCGGTGAGCAGCATGGTTGGCTCCATGTTTTTATAGCCGTTCTTTGTTATCATTTAGGAAATTGTGAATAAGATGGTTGCAGGAGAGCCACCATAGGAGCAGGACTGTTTTAGAGGGAAAAATACATGGGTCCCTATAAAGCAATTGTCATTCAGAGAGCCATGATTGTAACTCTTACAATATTTGTTATTTGTACTGGGTTAAATGGTGTTCACTAAAAATGCATGTCCACCTGGAACCTCAGACTATAACCTTATAGAGAAATAGGGTTTTTACATACTTTCCCACCTCAGTGGGCATTCATGGACTTCCTGATGTTTAGCAGTTGCCTGAATGTTGGCCTATGACCCTCTAAGATGTATTAACACCCTCTTGACAACTAGATAGTTTGTTGAAATTAACTTCTCCCCTCTGAAGGACTTCATAAAGTGAGATTTTAAAAGAGACACACATGCGGAAGCGGGGGCACACCTCATCAACAAGGGTACCTGCATAATGAACATTTGTACACCTAACCCTGAACTGTACCCCACATCCTTAAAATAAAAAAAAAATTTAATTTAAAAATAAAAGAGACACACGGACTCATATTCTTTCCTTTGAAGTTCTGTACTGATTATTTTTAAGTGATTTTGAGCCCTAGTTTGTGCCCTAAATAATGTGGAGTATTAGGAAATTGAAAAGTATAAAGAAACTAGAGAATCAATTAAGTTACTCAACGATTCTGCTTTCTATAAGCAATTGTTAATGTCTGACGTATTTCCTTCTGATTTTTTATGCATTTAAAATTTTGCGATTATAGTTCTGGTTATTATTTTAAATTTATGGCTTTAATTGATAGGTTTAATTGTATAAGCACTCTTCCTTGTCATAAGATTTTTTTGATAAACCTCACTTTTAATAAAGACCTAACGTGTTATTAAATGGAAAAAAATAAGAAATAAGGTCTTTAGAGTTGTAAACAAGTTAAGGTAAGATCATCCTGAAGTTGAGTGGGCCCCAGGTCCAATGACTGATAGCCTTATGAGAAGACGGCAATTTGGAGACAGAGAAGACACACAGCAAGCTAGTCATGCGAAGACAGAGACAGAGTAGAGTGCCACAGCCACCAGCCAGGGATGGCCACAGAGTGCTGGGAGCCACCTGAGTCTGGGAGAGACAAGGAAGGAGCCTCCCTAGAAGGTTCAGAGAGAGTATGCTGACACCTTGATTTGGAACTTCTGACCTCTGGAGTTAAGAAAGCCTATATTTCTGTTGTTTTAAGGGACCCAGTTTGTGGTCATTTATTGCAGCAGTCCCAGGGAATGAATACAGTGCTTTCATGAACTTTCTGAAATGCTGAAGATGTGGACAACAAAGGGAAGAGGAACACATAGAGGGAGGAAGGACACACGGCTCCCATGCCCACATGCAGCCATGAGCAACCCCGGGTGACTGCACTCTCAGGTCAAATCAGAGAGTTAACAGTGGCATTGTTTGCATCCCCTGAAGCCCCTTATGTTGCAGTCTGGAAAACTGGGATCTGGAGAGGTGAAGTCATTTGTATAGGATCCCAAAACTTCTAACTCTTTTACTGGAAGAACCACCTCTTTCTCTCTCTCCCTCTCTGTCTGTATCTCATACACACACACACACACACACACACACACACACACACACACACAGAGGCCCTGCTCAGGCCTAGGGCAATGGCATTATCTTAAAGGCACTTTAAAAAATAATAATAATTCCCCCTCTTGTGGCTCACACCTGAATCTCAACACTTTGGGAGGTCAAGATGAGAAGATTGCTGAGGCCAGGAGTTCAAGACCAGCCCGGACAACATAACGAGATCCTGGGTCTCGTTAAATAAATTTTTACTTAAATGCTCCCTGTCTCCTGAAGCCTTTTCCCACTTGCACCCATTCCAGCCTTTCTTTGAGATCTATGGGGTGGGGTCGGGGGGAGCTTTAAGACAGGATCCCTGCCCTCGGGAAGATTAGGCCTATACAGCCAAAAATCACATTCATTCTGATATCCTAATTAACGAAAGGTGAGGAATGACTTATGAGGCAGCCCAAACAGCCACAGAGTAAACTGTGGTCATCAAGGAGGCCTGCATGGAAAATGAGTGACTGCCCGGCACCGGTCGTGAAGGAAGGAACACCTGGGTGAGGGTTGGAGCAATGAAGCCTGGTGGCTGGCAGAGTGGCTAGAGGAAAAAATACCACAAAGTCACAATGCTGTGGCTTGTGGGTAGAACTCAGAGGACACAAGCCAGGAGTCAGGTTGGAAGCAAGAAAGGAGGGAGTGGGGAAGTAACACAGGGCAGGATCTTTCTAGTGAGAAGATCCTACAGGCTGACTCTGGAACTCAAACTTGATGACCCAGGTAAAAATCTTTGTGGATGCTTGACGGAGCAGGGACAGACTGACCATGAGGATTGTGGAGCAGTTGGTTTGCCAGCTGTGGACCACCATGGATGCGGCCACTCCTGGGCCATGGTTACCATAGTTCCTATATCTATAATTAGGGAGCCAAAGACTGGCCAGTGGGTATCCTCAGGCCTGTCTCCCTCTGCCATGGCACCTTCCTCCACGTCATGTGCCCCCCCTAGCCCCCTTGGCCTGGCCAAGGCCTCTTCTGCCCAATCCCCTACTTCAGCCAGGGTGGGGAAACTTCTGGATTGGTGCCTGGCCACACCTGAAGGATGTTCTGAAGATGGCACATCCCTAAAGCCCAACAAGATCCATCTCTACATTCCAGGGGAGAGGCCAGCTGATGGGGAAGATGGGCTTGGGAGCAGGGTCCCCGGCACCCCTGGTGCTTGGGCCCATGCAACACCACCCCATAGAAAGCATCTTTACTTCTTTACTTTTAGACGGGTCAGCCGAGACTGGCTATAAAGCCATGCCAGGCACAGCAGACTTCATCACCACACTGTCCCTTGTTATTCCTTTTTGTTTGTAGACTTAGATATAGACAGGATACAAATCCTTGGGAATTGTTTGGTGGAGATTTTTCACAATCAGGAATCGTGGCTTGTTGTGGCCAAAGAACATGACTTCATTGAGTGTTTTTCCATTGCCTTCCTTTGTATGAAAACACATGTGAAATTGAGTATATTCTGCTCTTTCTAACTTGGGGAAAACAGGACATTTGCATTTTAAGTTGGTAAATGGTTTTTGAAGTGGATAAGGGAGTGAATGGGAGTGAATGGACATGTTTTGTTTTCCTTTCATTTTTTTTTTTTTGTTTCATTTCATGCTGCATGTTTAAGTGGAGAAACTGTGTTAATTGAAGAACTGCTATATTAATGCTATAATGACCACTATACCTAGTCAAATATATAGAGCTGTGGGAAGCAGAGAAAAGAAATAATAAAGCAAATGCAACATGCACACACACATGTACACACACACCTTTGAATACTGTGTGCCAGATATTGTTTTAATCATATCAATTTACTTAATCTCCCCTAAAACTCAATAAGGTAGAAAAAGTTGCATGTACCCATCTTCCAGGTTAAGAAACTGAAGCACAGAGAGGTTCCATGACTTGCCAAAGATCAGCTAGCCAGAATTCAAATCCAGAGTCCATCATCTGAACCACTTCGGCAAGAAGAAATGTTTTTAAATTATTAAATATCTGCAATGAAAATGCACTCACCTTTCATAAATATATGTAAAGTGTTTACATGGAAATTATGTGCATATTTTTTATTAATACTGCTTATTGAATCTTAGTCCGTTGATTACATATCCTTAAATTCATTTATTGACCATACATTTTGTTCTGGCGAATCCCATGAGTGCCTCTATTAACATCTGGCATTGTCAAATAATATTTAAAATCAACCAGAATGAATATTTTAGAAATACAGAGAGGCTAATTTTAATTTAGCCTATCCTCAGACTTAGAAATTCTATCTTTCCTAATCTTAGAGGCACAAAGTTAGAGAAGGAAGATGGATGTGGTTTCTTTTATTCCACTTTGTTTTCAGTTGTAAATAATTGGGGAGGATGGTGTGGGGAGGAGGGCCATGAATGGAAAGCTGCCACTGTCTGGCTCCCTGAAGTCTTGACTTGACAGAAAATAAATTCTAATATTTCTTAGTCTTGTGTTGTTTATTAATGATTAAATGAAAGCCATATAACTATATGAAGTGTTATGCCTAGACGAACACCATAGGCATGCGTTCCAGACTTTAAGCAAAGCCAAATTCAAGAGAGTATGGGAAACACCAGTAACTTGTACTGAAGGACTGTCACCTTTCCAGCTTAAGGGCTGGAAAGCATAAATTAATGACCAGTTATTCAACAGATATATTCAGGCCTTTGCTTCATTGTTTTTTGTGCTCTTTTGTATCCCAACAGGAAAAAGCTTCACTCTGACCATCACCGTCTTCACAAACCCACCACAAGTCGCCACATATCACAGAGCCATCAAAATCACAGTGGATGGACCCCGAGAACCTCGAAGTAAGTGAGCCCCCCCACTCCGAGGTTGGTACACCCTCCAGGCTGGTATGCTCAGGGACCTAGTCTCAGGATCCTTGGGTTTAACTTCTATGCAGAGGGGATGTCGGGCCCCTGAGGAGCAAAAAAGAAACAAAGAATTGCCAACACTCCCACTACTCAAAGATTGTTTCTGAGCACTGTGCAATTAGGCTGACTCAAGTGCAGGTTAGAACCATTTCAGAACTGCATGAGACTGAGGACTAGCTCCTCAAATACACAGTGAAGTTCAACAGAATCAGAAACAAACAGTAAATGGAAGATTAGCCAAGCACAGGGGCAGCCAAAAAAGGCCTGAGGGTCAGAGTGGACCACAAGGGACTGATTACTATCCATGTTGGCCTTTTATTAATCCATTAAGGCCGGAGATGAAAACTATGAAGATGACCCTTTTCTTTCTGTGGCACAGATCAAATCTTATTACAGGATTGTTTAAGATAGAGAGTGGGAGGGTAGAAGAATGCCTGAGGGAAAACCAGTAAATATAGAAAGATGGTACCAAAAAATAGCTTCTGTGAGGAAAGCTTTTAAAAAAGGAGTGGGGTTGTTTAGTCTGCAGAAAAGATGTCTTCACAGTGACTTAATGACTATCTTTGAGTAAATACAAGAGTAACACTCTTTTCTGGAACCACACCCTTGCCTGGGATCTGAGTTGGGTTACAGTTCCAGGTCAGTGGAACTAACTAGATCCCCCATCCAGCATCCACACACCTCCAAACCATATCAGCTGTCTGTGAAAAATTAATATTCTCTCTTCTTGGAGTGAGGGATATTGAAAAACAGGGCTTCTTACTGTCCCCGAAAGCTGAGACGCAGGGAAGTCAGGTTGTAAAATGGAATGGTTAAGAATTGGGGCTTTAAGGACAAGTGAATTAAGTTCTTTAGTTTATAGTGAGCTGTGGAGCCTCTCTGAACCTCAGTTTTCTCTTCTGCAAAATGAGGATAATAATAAAAAGCTTTTTTATAACATCAAATGACCTGATGCTATGTGCCTGGTACAGAGAATGAGGTCAGGAAATGTCAGGGATCCCCAGTAGAGCATCTCTGTCTGCAACTCTGGCTACTGCTCTGGTCCTCTTCAGATGACCTTGTCAGGGTGGTGGTTCCTATGGGAGCTCTCAGGTAGCTCTCTACAGGCTATTCTGTGATTGCTGTAGCTTGTAGTAGCCTTTCCTGCAGTCCTAGGCACAACCTCCTAGCATCTCAATCACCTTCTAGAACATTTCCCATGCTGCCTCCACTTTCCCAGTGTCCCTGGGTGGAGCCCATCTGGGACAGACCCCCCAGGACTTGTGCTCCACATCTGGGTCACCTTGCTGTGCTTGGCCACTCCCTTCACGTCTGACCAGATGGCCCTCCCAGTTTTTTCTCTTTAAGCCCATCAAGACTTTCTGGCCATGTCCAGACTCAGGAAGCTCTAGGACTTGGTAACATCCCCTGATTGCTTTTTCTATATGAAAAGAAGGCCATAGGCACAGGACCGCACAGACCCAAGGAATGACCATGAGCACTCCCTAAGCTTCCAGAGTAGGAATGGCAAACCCAAGACTAACAGTGACCCCTCATTAGACATGTAAATACCAAGTGCCTTTGCTCTCCACAGAGAGTCAAAGAGGAAGCAGGCTTCAGTTATAGCAAGGTGCCTGGCTGGGAGTGAGGCAGTTGTTAGGTGTAAGGAAGCCAACTTGGAGGATAACTAAGTTTAGGAAAGGCTCCTTGAGGAAGCTGTGGAATCTCTGCCTTTACAATTAGAAGCAGCAGCCCTCTCTTGGACAGCTCAGCTGTCAACCTGCCTGAGGAAGAAGCTAAAACAGGTGACTCCTGGGTATACCTTCTATTTCTGCTATTCTCTCATGCATAAACATGGCTACGTTTTGCCTCACTGCAAATATTCTTTTTTCATTCAAAGAACGAACAAGGTGGTTAAGCTTCAGAAAATAAATGGTGGCTGCTCTGACTTTTAGGAATTGGCAGTCCAAGGGGAACAATCCATCTATGCGATTATACTGGCCTGCCTGTATATACAGCTTACTCTGCCCCTGCTGTTTTATAACTTAAGAAAACAGTCGTTCTTTGGGGAAGGGCCTTCTGAACAGACAGAAGGGACTCTCTCCAAAGAGGCAGCCATTTTTAGAGTCTTTCCTGCCAAGTGGAATTTGGGGTCTAAGGAAAAGTAAAATGAGTGGAATAAATGTAGCTATGATATTAAGAAATGTTATAGCCTCAAGTAGATAGTCTCACATTTCACAGAAAATTCTAGAAAGATGTCAAATGCACACAGACTCCCAGGGTGACTTGAGTAATGCTGACTTTCATATCACCCATTTAAGGGTGGCCATCTATGCTGATTCTTCTTCTTTGAACATCTCTATTCAAGAAAGGAACTTATCTTTGGTAGAACTTTGCTCACAAGCACTTTCCAATGTCATATTAGGGGAAGACACTGCATGCACAGTAAGTCTCCTACATACGAACCTTCATGTAACAAACTTTCAAAGATGCGAACATGCATTTGCATGTCCAGTACACACATAAGTTAGTTCACGTGTCTGGCATCCCTTGGCACATGCATGCATCCTCTACAAGTGGTTGTGCTTCTGTATGCTTTACTATACACTACTGTTTAGAGTATAGTAGTTCAGTATCTTTATTTCAATCCCAGGATGTCCAGAAGCAAACATAAAAGCAGCAGTGATGTAGCTGGTGTAGTTTAGCCAATCGTTGGGCTTGTGAACAAATTGGACTTACTAATGCACTCTCAGAACAGAATTCATTTTTATGTTTATAGTAAATCAGAATGCCCAAACAGTGCCAAACCTCCAGATAAATAAGACCTCCCTTCTAAAGCCCCTCCGTGATTAACAGTGCTATGAATTCTGGGCAATTCTATTAAAATGGCCCTGGCATCGCCAAGTTGAATTGCTTTTGAAAAGTTCTCTGGTTTCATAAAATCAAAGACTATGAGAGCTAGGAGGGACCTGGGAGAGCCGTCAGGAAAAATCACCTCATAGATAAGGGAAAGCAGCCCCAGAGAAATGAAACACTTGTCTAGGTTTAAAAGAAATAGTTGGTGATGAAGCCAGAGATAGAACGAGCTCCTGATGTCTAATCCCATACTCTTGTCCATCCATTTGTCGGCCCATTTATTTGTTCATCTTTCCATTCGTGCCATACTTCTGTGCAGCATCTATTCATTATGAATTCTCTAACCGGGCTCCAATATCCTCATGTTTAAAATGGGGAGTTGGCTTATGTGACTTCTCACATTTATCCCAGCACCAAGATTGCTAGAAAGGGCACGTGGAGGTGCCTCATTGCAGGCAGGAAGCATTTAACTTGAAGAATGTGTGCAGCTTGATCCATTCAACCTGCCATTCGGGTGATGAAGTCAAGGACCAAAATAAGACACTGTGCCCCAGTCCATTTGCTGGTCATGCTGATGGGATAACTCGATGTTTCCCTTCCCTGTTCTAGGGTTTTCGGTATGAAACTGCAGCACAAAGTGTATGCCAAAGAGAATTAAAAGTCGTTTTCATTTCAGATGGTCACTTGCTCTTTTGCAGTAGTGGACCTGACTGTTAAAAAGCTAAATCCTTGTTTTGATTTCCAAAAAAATCATACGTTTTTTTTTACACCTTAGACCAATATAAAACCATATTAGTTGTTGAAAAATTAACATTATCTTGGAGAAAAAACACCTTCAGAAGGTATTCTTTGCCTGGGAGGGTTCTAGCATTTACTAGCAAGGCCTCTGATTTCAGTTAATAGCATTTAGTAGTTTGCTAATGTATTGAAAGAGCATCTCCTCTTTAAGCATGAAAGATATAATGAAAGGATTTTTAAAGAAAAGAATATTTGAGTGTTGTTTTGAGGGTTTTTTTAAAAAAAATATTTCTGAGGTCTAATGAAAAACGCCAGCTTTCAGCTCTGTCATTTAGGTGACTCTGTGCTCATATGGAGATATTAAAGCATATTCTTCACAGATGTTTCACTAAACAATTTGAATGCAGAAATTGGCTCAGTACCACGAGGGAGATGTTTTGCTAAAGAAGGGTTGAGGAGTATGAACAGTTGGAACCCTAACTGACCCACTGGGGAGTCCCATTCTGCTGGTGTTTATTGGGCAGCTGTCATCAGGAATCCGTTCTATCTGGAACATTGAGAAGCCTAATTAAAAATCAAAAAGGCTAATAAAACAAATACTGGCCATTTCTGGGACAACTCCTGTCCTTCATAGTGACTGTTCTGCATGAATTCTTGATATTCACAGTAAGGGATGCAAGGTGGAACTGTTACTTCAAAACTCTAGAACACTTTCTGGGGTACCAGCCTTCTTGCTGACTAATCTTTATGGGGAGTTATAGTTAAAATAGGTCACTTGAAGGGCTGACCTCTTCATCACTCTGTTGCTTTTTGAAATAATTAGTGGAGATTATGTCACATGAATAGCATTTTTTCTATGATTTTGAATGTAAATAGCAAACCTACTATATATAAATATGAGATATAGAATCTTTATTTATGAGCATATGTTTCAAGTAAAAAAGAGAAAAGCATGAAAGGGAACTGTAAACTTATGGTGATAATGGATCTAAAAATATTTGAAATCAGATTGTCCAGAAGAGTGTGGTGTGAGCATCGTGTTTATGGATTGCTTTGATGATTGAGTAACACATGATTTCTTTTAAAAGGGTTATTTTCTGACCGGGCATGGCGGCTCATGCTTATAATTCCAGCACTTTGGGAGGCAGGCAGGAGGATGCTTGAGCCCAGGAGTTTGAGAGCAGCCTGGGCAACATAGGGAGACCTTGTCTCTACAAAAAATAAAAAAATTAGTCAGGCATGGTGGCGTGCACCTGTAGTCCCAGTTTCTCAGAAGGCTAAGGTGGGAGAATCGCCTGAGCCCAGGAGGATGAGGCTGTGGTGAGCTGTGCCACTGCACTCCAACCTGGGCAACAGAGTGAAACCCTAACTCAAAAAAAAAAGGTTATTTTTCTATAAGTAAAAAGTTTATTTTCTCTTAATAATAAAAATACCTGCAAATAACAGTAGTCAACATGAGATAGTGTTATTTGCCCAACACCATTCACAGTGCTTCATGCATATTAATTTATATAATCTCAAAAAAAAAAAAAACGGGTAAGGAAATGGAAGGAAAAAAAGAAATTGTGTACCTTGCCAAGGTCATACAACAAGTGAGCCAGAGTTTAAACTAAGCAGCCCAGACATTGGCATACACAGACGCCGATATCTGTCTTTAAGAACTGCACTAACTGCTATTTGAGCTTCATTGTACTGTAAATCCTGTATTTTTTATTAGGATAATTTATCAGTACAATTCTGGTTCACATATAGTTTTCAAGAAAGCAGAGCCCTGTCTGTTTGGCATTTGTCATTTTTGTACTGATAGGGGGGAACCAACCTCCCGCGGGGTTGCAGGGAAGTACACCCCCAGGGAGTGCCATGGCCACCACACTGGTCACATGCACTGTCACTAGGGTCTGCTTGGGGACCGGGTATAAATGGGGACTTGAACCAGGGTGAGGCACAGCATAAACTACTTCCTTCATGCAGAAAAGATGAGTAGTGTAGACGTGACACCCAGGGCAGCAGTCTGAGTCCGGATCCCCCATTCACAAAGGGTTTCCTAGAGTGCCCACATGCAGTGTGCAACCTACTGGAAGCATGAAAATTTGTGTCGCTCTTTGCTTCTGAATGGTTCTCAAAATGTCAGATGGCTTTATACATCTGTGATCTCAAGACTGTAATGACCAATCCACAGTCACATTGTCTATTGGAAATTGCTTGCCTGGGAATTCCAAGTCAGGATGGATGAATCTACTCAATCTCTCTTCCCTTGGATTCTTCAAATGTCAGATTTGTACTTTAGTTCTTTCTAGATAAAATTCTGATACACAAAGGAAATTCCTCCTTCCCTTCCACCCAAATATGTAAAGTTGGAGCAAAGCAAAGGGTGAGAGAGGAAGAGAGTGCTCTACTTAGTTACATCTCCCCCCATTTTGAAAGGCATTTCAGACCATGCTGAAAATTCTGGGGGACACCCCCCCCCAGCCCCAGTACTTTAATTCCTTCTGTGCTAAGCTCTCCAACTACCTGAAGACTTGGCAAAGACAGTTTTTAAAGTGCTCAAAATAACCATGCCTAAATGTTTCCAATGAATTTTAGAACCTCTTTCTGTTTATTATTTGTACTAGTATCAAACTAGACCAGGGAGAAGAATTTTATATGCGTAGGGATTTCCTGACCCTTGAGTTGAGGCTAAGGTCTGAAAGGGTCACTGGGGTGAATGGGAATGTAAGAGGACTCTGAAGGGAATGTGCTTCTGTCCCAGAAGCAGCAATCAGCCACCTGCTACACCTCAGAGTGACCTGGGGACTATGTACCCTTGGTAACCTCTCCTATCATGCATAGAAGCCACTGAGATTTTTTTCTAGATGGTATTTATGTTGCTGTGAAAAAGAAGAAAAACTAAGAGTTCCTTCCAGGTACCATGAAAACCCAAAGAAATGATGTAGGTACCACCCCGATCTAGTGTAGGGAGTCAGAGAGGAGAGGAGAAATAAGGAATGAAACTTAAACCATTACTTTGAATTTCTCTTTTCATCCGGACCTTGCAAAAACCCTATCACTATTTTGAATGCCACACCAGGGAGGCCAAGATCTACAGTAATATATTGCAGTCCTCGTTAGAATTTGTTAAATGGCGTTCTAAAAAAAAAAAAAAAAAATCATCTCTGCATTTCAGCTTCCGTTTCTTAATCTTAAAACATGTAAAAAGATTTTTGGATCTTGAACTAGGGGACCTGGGTTTTCTCACTGGCGCCACCAGACCAGTGGGTGTGAACTTGGGCAATTATCTTAAGTACTTTTGTCCTCATTTTCCTTTTCTGTGGAACCAGGCAATGGGACGAGATAATCTCTAAATTAGTTCTTACTCAAAAGGGGTAACAAAATATGGTCAGTAAAATAGAGCCATAGGTTCCCACAAACAGGGCCCCTTAGAAGCCGAGGCCTCCAGGCCTTCTTCCCTGGGCAGTGCATTCCTAAGTCACATCACCCGACTTCACATGCACCCAGGGTATATATTAGAAACCATTTTTTGCTGCAAATTTTTGAAATTTACAAAATTTGTCATGTGTTTTGAAATGACCTGGTTAGCAATGGCCCTGGTTTCCTTGCCATCAACATGTGATTAAGATCAAGGGTTGAGATCCCCATTTTGGCGATTGCTAACTCTGTGGGTGAGGGTACCCGGAGGAGTGGCTCGTCCAGCTGATCCTCTGTAAGACAGGGGCAGAGGCTGCACTAACGTCACAGGGTTGGGAGGCTGAAAATCTGCAGCCTCCGTGGAATACTTAGAACTGGGCCTGGCACACAATGTGTATTCGGAAGAAGACAGCTATTATTCGTGTTTAGTCTTGAAATTCTTTTGGAAATGAAAAAACCCTAAATAAAATTTTAAAAAAGATCTATGGCTCCTAACTTGAAAAATTCATAAAGTTGCCATAATTTTACCCTTTTATGACATTTAATTAAACATTTATAAATTTTGATTTTTTTTTCCAGTTTTTGTTCTGTATTTAGACCCAGTAAAATTTCTTTTCTGGCATATTTATGGGCCCTTGAAACACTCTGGGCATTGTTTCTGAGTCCTTAAACAGGGAAAATGACCTTGCCCCCAGATGTTGCACTTTGTGAAAAACTCAGGACGAAAAGTCATGTCTGAGTAATGTCAAAAGTTGGTGCTTGAGATCGGACATATGGGTCCTTTCAGCATCTGCATGGTGTCTATAGCCTCCACCCTGTCCAAAAACGGGACATGAAATGTGCGACTGTCTCGGAGTCAGAATCCGTGTACTAAGCAAATGCAGCGCATCTTTCAGGTGGGTCTGGGATCTTTAGCCACAGCCAAGCTTTGCAGGTATAGAAACATGTTCAGCCACTCATTGAGTTTCCTAAGCCAGTGTATAGAACTAGAAACCCAACCATGTGTGTGGGGCAGTTCTGTCTGCTGCCCGTGTTCCTGGGGGCCTGATGGGGTGGCCTCTGCCTGGATGTTTGGGACTCATTACTGTGCACATATCCCATGGAGACAGGTAGGATCCAGACTAGCTGAGGGGTTGTGGTTGATCATCCCAGTGCATTATAACATGTCTGCTTCTCTGCTTTCACGTAGATTTAGAATTTTGTGCATACCCTAGCCACTTTCTATTTTTCATTTTGGAAAACAAACAAACAAAAAAAACCTCTCCTTGAGTTTTCCCAAAGACTTGGGTTTGTTTTTTTTATTTTTGATTCCTGTAAGTCACGTAGCTAGGAAAGGCACTAGTAAGAATTTGATACACAAAGTCTCATAGAGCTCACCACCACCAAAAAATAAAAATAAAAAAATTCCAGTTTAGCTTAAATAAGTAAAAGCTGCCACCTCACACTAGATCTGTGTTTAAGTTCATTTGCACTAGCTGGCAATTTCTGTGTTCTTCTGTTCTTTCCATGTTCTTTTCCTTTAAAAACACATTTAAAAAAAATTTTTTTTTACTTTAAATATGTGGGGTACAATTCAGGGTTAGGTATACAAATGTTCATTATGCCGGTACTCTTGTTAATGAGGTGTGCCCCTCCTCCCCTGGCAGTTTCCCACTACTGCCAATCCCTTTCTTATAGTATTATGATAATTGTTTAAGGATCACTTATGAGTGAGAACATGTGATAGATCACTCAGTATTATAGTCTCTAAGTCCATCCAAGTTGCTACGAAGTTCATAATTTTGCCCTTCTTTATAGCTGCATAATATTCCACCATGTATATGTACCACATTTTAAAAATCCAGTCCTCTTTCGATGGGCAGCATGGTTGGTTCCATGTAAAAACACATTTTTAAGAAGGTTGTTTTTTTTTCTAGGAAAGTATTAAAAGTTGACAATACAAAAGGTATAAATTAAGTATAATCTATTATTGCATATTACAGCTGTATTATCTAACTTGTCACAAGCCACTGACATTTAGTTGGATGCAAAATGCATTTTTCATTGTATGATTTACACATGGTATATTTTCATCAAGTTCTACATATAAGTTATGCAGTATAACTGGGAAAATTTGCTGTAGCCAATAGCCAAATACTCTGTATATACATCCGTAGGTGAAATCCTAGGGAAAAAAAATAAGTTCTTTTCTGTTTGCCTTTTTAAAAAGTAACACAATGGAATTAATCTGCCAACTCCCCAGATCCCTATGAAGTAAGTTAATGGTGATACATTAGTTTGTTGCTTTCGTGGTACATTAAAGCAAGTATTGACTAAAACTGCTATTGAAATCTTTCAGTTGACTCTCATACTGAAATGTCAAACATTTGATGCTTTGTTGGTTTGATTTTGTATTTTTTTTTTCACCCTGGCTTAAGAGTCATCTTCTGATTATTTGAGATAAAGAGTAAATATTTGAAATAAGTTCTTAAGTACTATATACATGTGTGGCCCTTTTTCACCTGATTTTCACTTACCTTTGAAGTGGTTTTATGATATCTCCAATTCACTCATTTTAAAGAGCTGGGAGAAGTATGCAGAGTTGCATCCTTTGCTCCTGTCTAGTCGTGACTGTTGTCAGAATAGCTCAGAGACCCAACCATGTGTGTGGGACAGTTCTGTCTGCTGTCCGTGTTCCCTGGGGCCTGATGGGATGGCCTCCACCTGGATGTTCGGGCCTCATTACTGTGCATGTATCCCATGGAGACAGGTAGAATCCAGGCTAGCTGATGGGTTGTGGTTGACATGCTCAGGGAGGCTCAGGGAGTAAAAGAGGAGTTTAAAGGCAGAGCAACCTAACAAGTCTCTGATTCCTGCTACTTACTAGCTGCGTGTCCCAGTTTCCTCACCTGTAGAATGGGCTGAATGATACCTTTCTTGCTGGGAAAAGTGAGGATTAAATGAGATGGCCTGAGAGAGAGGCTCACAGCCCCAGTTCCAGAGTTCGTTGCCTGATTCAACCTTGTCTCTCCCCCGTGATCAAATTAACCTCCCCAAGTTCAGCCTCCTCAGGTATAAAACCAGGAAGATGATATCCCCATCTCTGGGATTATTGTGCAAATTGAATAAGTAATACACATTAGGACATAGCACCCAGCACAGAGGTGCTCCTTAAATAGTCGCTTCTCCTATTAAAGCACATGCCCTGGACGGGCAGGCCCCTTTCCCTCAACCCAGGGGAAACAAATGGACTTCTAACCAAATAAGGGTCAAGTATTTGCCATTGCCAAGTTACTTTTAAAAAATAAAATTCTGGCAGATTGGACTCTCAGGATACAGTACAATCAGGGCTTTTTTTCTCTTTTTCTTCCACCCTGTCTATTATGAACTCCAAATACTGTATCACTGAACTGGCTTCAACAAATTTATTCCTCATTGAAGTGTAGCCTTGTTAAGTAGATTGCCCTATTTCCTTAGGGAAAGTTCATCCTTTTTCCAAACAAAACTACAGGTTGTATCTAAATGCAGTTCTGCTTCTTAACTAAACATTAAGCACCTATGCTGTTGTGTGACTTGTAAAGGCCCTTAGCATCTAGAAGCTTCCCCTGGGTCGTCCATAAGCTGAGAATAAAAAATACAAGCTCTGTCTCCTACATAAGGTTGTTTTGGATAACTTGAGATAATAATATATATCAAAGTGTTTATTAAACAGTCTATCAACTTAAATAATAAAAATCTAATACACATATAAATAGATAATTAAACAACAGAAAACTCTATTGTTATAGCTTGCATGTAATATACAAAAATCATAGGTACGTTGAATAAAATAATTGGTTATTTTGAAGGCAGATTTTATCTCATCATGTCTTTTACAGCTGATGAGAAGACCATTGTAAAGAAAAAATAGAGGCATTCAAATCAGTCCCTACTGTGAATCCATACTTTTAGAATATCTTTTGCCGTTAGAATATCTTAATATTTTCTTTGCCTACAACTATATACTGTTTTAAAATGTTGCAAACAAAAGAAGCACCGTCACCCTTGGCAAACAGTTGAAAGTCGAGTTTTATTTGAACATACATTTTTCTTTTCCAAGACCAAATACAGCTTTCTTTCTTCTAAAACTCTATTATTCCGTTTTCTCTCAAATGAAACACTCACGTAGCCAGAGGCTGGGGAAGAGGCAAGAAGCATTAAGATCTGCTGAGTCCTTATTCCTTTTTTTCCCTTGTGGCTTTTTATATATGCTGCTCGCCTGAGATTTCTGGATTCGGTTTCAGGGAGGTGAAATGTTACACCTTTGAGTCTCAATACCAGTTTCCCAGGATGGGTCAAAAATTGCAGCTGCTTGGAGGTGAGAATCTTCTAAGGCTCCAGAGGCCGGCTCTCTGTCCTGTTCATTTGCTGACATGCTGCCGCGGGGCAGGTTCAAGAAAAACCCGTCCTATTCTTTGGGTGATTCAGCCAGTCTCAAAATAAATAGGTAGCAGAGTGCAGGGAGAAAGAACTGGAAACCACTGAAATTTGAGTCTGGAGGGCTGAGCTGTTCTCGGGAGCTGCTGGGTTGAACTCTAAAAGGAATCCTGAGCCCTGGGCAAGGGAGAGGCCCGGCCTAGTGGAAAGACCGTTAGCATGCCAGTTCTGTCTTAGGTCTGGCCCTGCTGCACTCGGTGAAGTTCAGTAGCTCACATGTCCTCTTAGGCCCTCAGTTTCCTCATCTGCAGAAGGAAGGAGAGAGAGGGATTTAATGATTTTTAAGTATGATTTGGTGTGTGTAGGAGCAATTGCACTTTCAAAGCATCCTCTTCTGCCCCTGAGAAGGAGACCCCAGGGGCCATTGTGGTGCACCTCCTCTCTGGAGAGACAATGGCTGTGACTGGGAAGGTGGGAGTAGGGCAGGAGAAGGAAGAGAAAGGCAGGGAGAAAGGATTTACTCACACCCCAAGCTGGAGAAAGAGATGAAGAAAGATCCACGCCAGACTGACAAGCCGTCTTGTTGGGAAAATCATCCTAACTAGGTTTCTCATGACTCTGGCAACATTAAAAAAAAAAAGACACTGTTAAACCCACATAGTGCTCAATTGTCCAAGTCCCAATATGGCCAGCCTCCCGAAGCTGGCCGGTCAGCTTGGTATTAATTCCTCGGCCAACTGAAAAAAGATGGCGTGAGTGATGTTGACTTCATTGTGGGAGCATTTCTGAGTGGGGGTGGCCTCCCTCCTGTGCCTCCTCACAGTATGATGGGCTGTTCTTCATTACCTGCCTACCTATCTTCACAATCTAGCCGCAAACAGCTTCGGTTGACCACACCACTTCCCTATTGAAAGTTAATACTGTTTGACTCATTCTGTGTTACTAACCTGAAGCCAAAGAAAACAAGGCAGAGAATAACTGGCTTGTATGGAGTTTGGAAAGCTCTCGGAGGCCCTGCTTTCAAAATCCTATACAGTAGCTTTACTATATCTCTCTGCTGCAGCTGCAGAGAAAATGAAGGAAGCAGAAGTGGTTTTTAAAAAAATGAAAAGTTGGGGGTGGGGAAGAGAAAGGGAAGGGAGTGGGGCAGGGCTCCCCTCTGGCTGGGAAAAGACTGTAATCTGCAGTCATTTATGAGGCCTCTCACCGTGCTGAGGTCTTGCTTTGACACACCAGAGTATTCACACAGAAGAGGGACTGTTGATGGAGTTAAAAGGAGAGAAAAGTTCAAAACATTCGTTGACAGGGTGGTTCTCCTATTGCATACGTAACTGGGAGGCTAGTCCCATCAGGCCAGCCTGTAGGCAGAGCCCAAGGTAGACAGGCTTGGGGGGAGGGTCTGTTATTTTCAAATCTGGAAAGGATTTGGGAGGAAGAATGTTTCTGGGGTTTGCCAGGCAAGGATGGAGGCCTGGGACAGCCTTCTCTTCCTTCAAGCTCGGATGTGATCACCGGGGTGAATAGGGGGCACTTGTATCTTGGAAGCAGTAGAACTTTCCCTCCTGACGTCACCTGGCAGGCAGTGGGACTAAGATTTTCATCACCACCCTGTGGGTTTTTGGAAGTCCAGGTCAATAACCGCCTGCCCCGTCAGGTAACTGGTAGGAGAGTTCTCCCTGCCCACAGATGCTCCTTCCCAGCTGGTGGCTGCTTCTGGCTCCTGTGTGTAAAAGTCAGCCTGAATGAAGTTGTCATCCCCAAACAGCTTGAGAGCTCTATTCTCTGGGTGGTGTGAGGGAGGGCTAACTGTCTGTTAAAAACAACTAGTGACTGTTGGCTTTCGTGCTAGTAAGTGCTCAGGAGCTGGGAGAGGCCAGGGAGGGGAGCTCTGTCCTTTTGTACCAGCCAGGGCCTGCTTGGCCATTTGTCCAAGGGTCTTTGTGAGGTGTTTAGGACACAAGAGAGGGTCAGAATCAGATGCTGTCTCCCTGCTGCTGGGAAAGCCCCTGGGCCCGGTGGGCAGAGCTTTTAGAAATAGGAGGGAATTTCCTTACCCTTTTTAGAAGTACTGGGGATTGGAGATCATACTGCATGCTGCTGGGTGGGCATCCCTGAGTGAGTATAGTCCAAACAGGGGGTGCTCATTCATTTACTCACTCATTCATTCATTTATCCAGAATATATTAGAATATTACCCAACCTTGGAAGGGCCTTCAGTTTACCTCGGACCTGTCCAAACGTGCTCAGTGTCTCTGCTGCTTATGCACACTTTCTGTGGTGCAGGAGGGCAACAGAGACTCCTGCAGGGAGGTTAGGAGGCCCATGTGGAGGACAGCAGTGCCCAGCAACAAGCCAACACAGGCAGAGTACGTGGGCCTCTGGGCTCTTGTTCTCCTGTCCTTCAGACCTTGCCTTTCCACGCCAGGACTGGCCCTGCCAAAGACCTGAACACCAAAGCCAGGTTAGAAGCTCCAGGCAGTGTTTCATGAGTCAGTACTCAACTCTCCACAGTGCCCCATGTGCCGCCAACACTTGTCCTTCCACAGCCACCTTCCTTTCTGGGTTTATCCCTGGGCAGAAGCTACTCCCACCAACAAATGGGTTCCACTCTCGGTTACTATTTAGTTGCACTCCAATGGGGGGGTGGTTCTGGGAGATAATGCCAGGGAGAGTTGATAATACTTGGGAGTATAGGCTGGTAGAGGAGAAAGGACCTTGAATGTATGAGCTTTTGCACCCCTCTTAAAAGGCTGCCTCTGCTGCTCCCACAGAAGGTCATGTCTGCTCAAGAGCAGAAGCCACCAGGCAGGTTCTCCACCCTGAGTCACAGTTCCCTCCTGCATCACCAACAGAGACAGGCAGTAACCAGTGATGACCGATGAGGGCAGATGTTGACTGCTCTGCTTTTAGGGGGGTGGGTCCAGGTCTCCAAGAGCTCATGGGATTGGGCTCAGAACTCCATGGCCTGTGACTGTGTACCTTGAACTCAGGGAACAGAGTTTGGCCTTTGTTTTTGTCCCATGGACCTTGGGGGCATGGTGTGGGGACGGTGGGGGTCAGCCCTGTGTAGGTCTTCAGTCTGTGTCCATTGTTGATCTTGCTTTGGCCTTGGTCATCTCTGCCTCCTCATTCATCATTGTGTCCACACCTGCTCTTCTATGCTCACCTCTAGTGGCTGGGTCTTAGCCCATGTCTTGAGGGTGATTGTGGATCACTGTGTGTGTGTGTGTGTGTGTGTGTGTGTGTGTGTGTGTACATGTCAGTATGTGTGGATGTGCATGTCCCCATATGTATCTGTATGTGTGTATCCATGTGTGTCTGTACATGTCTGTGTATGTGTTTGTGTGTGTCTGTGTCCATGTGTGTCTGCATGTGAAAATGTTTGTGTGTACATGTGCATTCATGTGTGTACATATATCTGTGTGTACATGTCTATGCGTGTCCATGTCTGTCTTACGGATGTGTGTTTATGTTTGTGTGTGTGTGTGTATGGATGTACTCATTACACAGGCACAAGAGAAGCCTCACTTATGTCAGAATGCTACTCTCAGCTCAGCACAAGAAATTTTATGCATTCTTTTTGTTTTTAGTATGATACAAGAAAAATAGAGAAGGTGAGTTTTGCTGACAGATTTAACTTCTAATGGGACCATTCTCCATGAAATGTCATATGCTCAGTTATAATGTTTTTCCTCTAGTAGTTTTTCTACAGTTACATTTTAGCTGAAAACTTTAGCTCCAACTCCTTGGCCCCAAATGAATTCTGCTTTCCCACAACCTAGTGGAGGAAAATTGGGTGGCGCCAATTGTGAAGGACCTGAGTATTCATTCATTCATTCATTCAGTCAGTTGGTCACTCGAGGCAACATTTAGTGAGGCTGCTATTTTCCAGGTGTTCTTATAAGTGCTTGAGACATGGCTCTTATTCTTGTACGTGCTTGAAACATGTGCAGAAAAGAGACAATATCCCTGTCCTCGTAGACCTCACAGTCCAGTGGGCACAGACATGCTATGGAGAAAACCAAAGCCAAGGGCTGGGGATCGGTTGGATGGGGGAGAGTTTGCAGCTTAAAATAGGGTGTCCAGGAATTCCTCAGGGAGAAGATGACACTTGAGCAAATACTTGAAGGGAGGGAGAGATCAGGTCCATGGGTATCCGAACACTGAAGAGTGTTCTGAGCAGAAGGAACAGCAAGTGCAAAGGCCCTGGGGCAGTAACATAAGAGCAACAGCAAGGTGGCCAGTGTGGCTGGAGCAAAGAGGGGAGTTCAAACTGTCTGCCTTCTAGTTTCAAGTAGGGAGAATCACGTTAGAAAGCAGACTGAGAAAAATGCCACCTGACCTCAGAAACGTGTGCTTTATGCCATGTGAGAGGCCACTGTGGGACTGTGGTTTGAGAAGACTCTGAGTAGGGGAGCCCTATGCACAGGCAGACTCAATGTGTGCCCATTCACCTGTCACCATCTGCAGGAGAACAAAAGCTCTTCCAAAAACCCAAAGACCCCGCAGTCCTTATGGGTAGTTCTCCCGGGGTGAAGCATCCTGTCTCTTGGAATTCCCAAGTAGGTAGAAAACGTTATCGAGGAAGGGGTGGCATCCTAGCAGACTTGTTCCTTTGACTTGGTATGATTTACCCACCTTTAGGAAGTAGTAGGAGCATGAGCAAGGAGAACAGAAGCCCTGCACAGGGCATGTGGTGAGGTAGGGTAGTGGGTATTAATGTAGGACTTACGATCCTCCTCCTGCTGTTGGTGGGATGGGCAGTGGGGCCGAAAATATCATTATTTTCTAACCCCCACAAGAAGCAGAGAAATGAGAGCCTAGATTCATGTTCCACAGAGTGGCTTTCTTCCCAGCCTCTGACACCTTCCTTTCTGCAGCCTCTGACACCTTTCTAACAGGTTTTAAGCTAATTTTAATGTCCCACTCCCTCTGGACTGAACCTTGGGGTGACCAAGGGGCAGAGACAAAAGCAGAATGGAATGTCCCAGACAGTAGGGTGGCAGGAAGGGCTCAGTGAAGATTTGTGGGAAGAGAGGAGAAGATCACTGAAAATTGATGTCCAAGGTCACAGACAACTAACCATCCAAAAGGCCACTGATGAAACAGCAGGAGGCAGAGGGAGAGATGGGCATAGCTGCTGACCACTTAGCACACAGGAGGTAGGGCAGGCCAGGTGAGGTCCCAGACTGGAAGACCTTGTGGGGATCAAGATAGAGCTCAGAGACCAACCTGACGGTTAGACTTGGCAATGGCTCCCCAAGGCCAGGTGTCTGCCTGGAAAACAACCAAAAGAAAATTCTGACAGTCATAACCTCATGTGAAGTTGTCCAAGAAAGATCATGCTTAGAGTCATCCAACAAGAACCGGCTGAGAAGATAATCACAGCAAATGTAATTGCCATGGATGCTTTTAGAGTCCCTCAGAGTAAGCCGTCTTAGTACCTTAATTCCAGGCTTCCAGATAAGGAGGCTCAGCGGTGAAGAGACTTGCTCTTGTCCACAGCAGGGTTTGGTGGCAAAGCAGATTTAGAAAGGAGAAGTCTTAATACCCAGACTGGCAGTTACATTTCCCTGGTGCTATATTGTTTCTCTGAGGGGGAGAAGGATTATTTATAGTATGTGCGTTGACACCCTGATCCTGTGGACACCCAGAGGTCTTCCCTGTTACATTTCTGGAATGGAGTGATAGGTTCCACGTAACCCTTTCCTGCCATTCTCCAAAGTCCTTCCATAGATGTCAGAGCAGAAGGTACCTCCTATTTGAGAATCCAGGGTTCACCTTACAGATCGGCCTGAGTATCAGACAGTGACTCTAACAGAATCTGTCCAGTTACCGTGGGAGACAGACACACAGTCTCACACCCGTCCATCTGCAGGGCAGAGTTTTGGGCATTTCTCCCTCATACAGATGCTCCCTGTGTGCTCCCTGCACTGGTAGCATCATCACCTGGGACCTTATTAGACACCCATATTCTCAGGTTCCCACCCCAGACCTACCAAGCAAGAACCTCCAGGGAACCCCGATGCTGCTCCAACACGTGAGACACAGTCCCACAGCCTACAAACCACAGCATGGCCCAGGCTCTCCTAACTCTACACACAACCTGGGGCAGAAGTGAGATTGGAAAGGCAGAGAGGGCAGAAGTTATGTGCTTTCATATCACCGAGATCTAAAACTGTGTGGCACTGTATGTCTCTCCTGTCTGTTCATGTTGGGATCACAGAAATTTGTATTTCTGGATGCACTGAATGTGAGTGTATGTCAGCAGATTTTGAGGGAGTGGGTGTGTTTTCAGACCTTCCTTTGTCCTCTCTGACTGGCTGTGTGAGATTGGGTCAATGATATACCTCTCTGAACCATACGTCACACACGTCAGTTAAAAAACAAGGCTGATTTCTCTAGCCCTCCTGCAGTTCTGAAGTACTTCAACTTTCTGCTAATGATATCTTAGTTTAATGATATAAGAAGAAATTGGGAAGGGGAAATGCTTCCTACTGTTTAATACGCTCCATCATTTCTGTATTATATATACAATATATAATGTAATAAAATACATGATCTATAATATGTTAACATATATTATAATACATATTATATATATGCATGCTTATATATTGTCCATTGCTACCCTACCCATATTTATATAGCATTGGACAATATATAAGCATGCATATATATAATATGTATTATAATATATGTTAACATATTATAGATCATGTATTTTATTACATTATATATTGTGTATATAATACAGAAATGATGGAGCGTATTAAACAGTATTGCCCAACATTAAATTAGCCAGCAGATGGTTTGGTATGCACTCACGAAGGTTTAGTTCATCACCCACCAGGGGCTTCAAGGAAGGGTCACACTGACATTCAGCACCATCGACTTAAAGTCCAGATGACCCGGGAACTAGAGGTTAAACTGTTATACGTACCAGAAAAAGTGAGTTGTTCTCTACACACACTGACTTGTTTTCCATAGTCATAAAACAGTAGCAAATCAAAGAAAGACAACCCCATGTTTTAATATCCAGATCCATGTAGTTAGTATCAAAGTGACTGGCAAACATCTTCAGAAATACAATATGCTTTAAAAAGTGAATATGTGGAATTCATATATTCTTTTAAAAGAACCCCCATTTTATGCACTACACACCCAGAGATGTATATCTTCTTGGTGTTATCATTTTGTGCAGATTTTTCTCAACTGCACATCATGACAGTACTTTGAGCATATACCTTCCTAATTTTTCTGCTGAGAATCTATCAAGAAAACTGGTAAGCCCATGTCAAAAACATAAACTAATATGACTGCCTGAAAATTCCTTATTCTCTCTAGCAAAAATTTACCAAGAAAAGGTGGCCATTTGATCTTATCTGTTTTCTCTAATAGAAAATCATTTAGTATCTTTCAGTTACTTATGGCCACAGATTACAGTGGTGTCTTGAACACGGCTATTAGTTATGCATGAGGTATGCATGCCTGCTCAGTCTAGCTACTACAGTGGAAAAGTAAAAAGTGGTCTCATTACCTGTCACAAAATATCATAACATTTAGGAATGCCCTAATGGGTGGCCATCCCAGAAAACTACAGGTATGGCTTTGATTTTTTAAAAAGGGGGGGGGCAACCCCCTCTGGTCCCCTTCCACTCTAGGATCTTTTCTATCCGCTCAATAAATCCTGCTTCTTAAAAAAATTGGCATGAATCTATTCTCTCTCTCTCTCTCTCTCTCTCTCTCTCTCTCTCTCTCTCTCTATCTATCTTTCTATCTATCTATATCCATTTTTTGGATTTTTTTGACTCTGCATGTTTAATAAAATTCCAACCAAGTACTTTTTTTCCAAAAATGAAAAAACAGTAATAGAAGAATTTAGGATGCTCTCAACTCTGTGTAAGAGTCACTAAAATGTGCCAGTACAAAATCTTGAGGTAGCCATGATTTTAAGCACCTCCCTGTAAACATTCACAATTGACTTGTTACATGCTTACAAAGCCAGGCTGTCAGGATGCAGATGTTTGGGGCTGCACTGTGATTGTACCAGAAGGTCTGATACAGGGATGAATTCCCTGCTGCCCTCCAAAGCCTGGTACTCAGTAAGAAAGAAGAAAAGTGAATTTGATAGTAGGCATTTTCCATACTTTTGTATTTAAAATCTAGGAGGCAAATGGGCACTTTAATTGCACAAAGATACAGGAAACTGGAGACATAAAGCATTCATTTTCTTCAGCTTGAAACTTTATATCGGAAGTTCCTATATTTCATGCAAAATATTGCTATTTGGCACATGAAGTCTGATGGTTTCAGAAAAGAAGAATTGGGTGTTCCTTTAATCCAGTTTATAGATGCATCTGAACCACACATTGAATATGATAATACCTCTCATTTCCCTGATGTCTTGGTGCTGCAATTCTCTAGCACTTCTGTGAGGATGAGGTCGAAGCCCGCTTACCCCCAGGAACACACGTGGGGAGAGTGTGGAATGAACTCTTCCCCAATCCTCTGCATTAAACTCAGCCCTGAGACTTTTGGGGCTTAGGAAATAGCTTAGAGTGAAGAATTGTTTTCTCTGAGAGTTATGCCCAAACATTCCTGCTAAAGCAGGCAGTCATCAGTTAATCTCTGTAAATCAGACTACAATTTTGGCAGGTGTCAGCTGGTATAGAAATTGCTCACGTGTTAAAATTCTTTTTTTTAAGGCATAGGGTAATGAGGGGAGACCACGAAAAAATATAATCTTACATTGTGCCTGGTCACAGAAGTGGTTAACCTGAAGTGACTTATTCTTATTCCGTTTCTTGGTAGCACATGTCCCCTTAGCTTGGTGGCTAAGGCAGACAAAACTGACAACCGTCTTTCGAAGGCCTGTGTAGACTCCACCACCTCAAGGGCTGTGTATTCAGAATGATCTCGTACACATTACTTCCGTGGGTCACCTATTGTTCTTGACATGGTGTTCTTCAAAAATGCCACTGGGTGCCCAAGGAATGTGAAGTTTTGGAATGGATACAAAGCCTGCCGGAAGCCTTTGCTGACCAGCGTTCTTTTTTTTTTTTGAGTTGGAGTCTCACTCTGTCGCCCAGACTGGAGTGCAGTGGCCGCTCCCAGCCACCACAGCCTCGACCTGCTGGGCTCCGGCGATCCTTCCGCCTCAGCCTTTCAAGTAGCTGGAACTACAGGCACGCGCTACCACGCCCTGCTAATTTTTTGATTTATTGTAGAGATGAGGTCTTGCCAAGTTGCCCAGGCGGGTCTTGAACCCGCGGGCTCAGGCAATCCACTCACCTCAGCCTCCCAAAGCGCGGGATTACAGGCTGAGCCACTGAGCCCGGCTGACCAGCATTCTTTCTGAGGCAGTAGAACTCCCAGAATCATTTTTCCTGCTTGTTTCTTTCCTTGACTCCTAGCTCCAGGCATAGGCTGTGGTAGGCATTTACAGGGCTGTGTTAGTATGTTTTGAATGGTTTTTTAGTTGGAATTGTCCTCTCGCATGAAAACTTTAGTTTAATCATCAGAAGGTTGAGAATCTGTCACAAAGATAGGAAGGGGGAGGAACCAAGGAAAGTTCATCTGAAGACACTGAAATACACCACTAGTAACCAACATAAACAGAGTGTTCTAGAAAAAAATACATTTTCATGCTTCTGAGGGAAAGGGATGACGGGGCTTGTTCAGGGACCTGGCCCTGTGGCCTTTCGTCTACAAAGCTGGTGCTTAAAATACTCAGCCCGTAAGAGGCCTCTCACATGTGTGCCGAGCCTGCGTGACTCAGGGTGTTTGCGTTCAAGCCGAGTGTTGTGGGCTGGAGCGCTGAATCAGAGTCCAGATTTGCCTTGGTGACACATGAAAAAAAGGAGCATTGCATTTGAACTACACAAATATTATGCTTAAGTATTTTTCCTCATTTTGGAGCCAAACAGGTCTTGTTAATGATAAAAATCACTGCAATATACTGGGCCCTTTTTCTGGTTGGAATTTGAGACAGTGTCAGTGGTGCCAGGGGCCCGGCAGCAGGAAGAAACGGGAAGCCGCAGAGATTTGCAGCCATAATGCAAGTTACACAATTTAATTTTATAATTGTAGCCATTGGGAGCTGAGCTAAGACGTGCTTGAGGCCCACTCCAACCCCCGGCTGGTGGGATCAGAATCAAGGGGTCCTTTTTTTCATCTACTACTCGGTCAGGGTATATGAAACAGCAGTTCATAGGGGCAATGAGCAGGCTGTTTCTCAAATCTGAGTTTGAGGCCACTTGACATAGCAGGGGGAGAAGGCGGGAGGTCCCTACAATCATCAAGGACTCTATTCGAAACACAAGGGTGAGGAGGCAGCAGCAGGCGACTCTCTCTAGAGGAGGAATGAATGGCCCAGGCCTACTGTGGCTACATCTCCACCTCAGGGTCTCAGCTGGGCCTGACAGGGCTGTCTCTCATGTGAAGACATTTTGATGAGCGATGGAGGAAGAAAACTATAGGCCCAAGTCCCATGTGAGCAGCCTCCTGCTTGCTGCCTCCTGGTGAGAGTGGTTTTCATGAGGAGCAAGGAGAGGACACTTACTGTCTGTACCAACACTGAGGGACTCACCTTCCCACCTGAGTCCCCTGAGGAAGCTCATCAAATCAGCTGGCAGCTCCCCCTGGGCTCTGCTGGGCCTGGCCTGCTGGGAATATTGCACAAGGTATAAGCTACACCTTCCTGTCCACTCCCTCTTAGAGGTACACGTGGGGAGTCAGCTTCAGGAAAGAAAGAATGCTTGTGAAAAGCCTTCAAGGAGAGGAAGAGGGGCTGAGGATGCCCTATATGTACCAGGAAATCTGCCCTCCCCCCTCCCCAGGGCTGTACATTTGCAGCTACACCTCATGTTCTCTTGGAAGGGGCCCACTGCTAAGCTCCAAGGCCCACTTAATGGCCTTTAAAACCTGCCAGTGGTTAGGTTTGCAATAAGGAGCAGCAGTTCTGATGCCCCTGGGACACCACCTTTCCTGGCTGTCATAGCGTAGTGTGTGGCCATATGCCAACAATTAATTCACCTCTTTGCCTCCCACCATCACCACCACCACCAAGTCCCGTAATCCTGCTGCATTCTGCCCAGTGGAGGGGAATGCAGAGGGTCGGTGTTCGTGCTGGGGCCTAGACTGGGGGAGCATCCAGTGGCCACTGTGATGAAAGGGGTCCCAATCCACTGAGGTGATAGTAGCAACAAGTTCCCACTGGCCAGCCCAATGGGCAAATCTCTAGCAAGTCCATGTTGGGGGTGAGGGGAGAGGGAGGGGAAAGACAGGAAAAGTCCCAATTTTAGAAAATCCACAATACATTTTCTGATCTCTTCCCTCCCTCCTTCCCTGCCTCCCTCTCCCCCTTCCCACCCCCTCCCCACCCCGCTCCCCACAATAGGACATCGGCAGAAACTAGATGATCAGACCAAGCCCGGGAGCTTGTCCTTTTCCGAGCGGCTCAGTGAACTGGAGCAGCTGCGGCGCACAGCCATGAGGGTCAGCCCACACCACCCAGCCCCCACGCCCAACCCTCGAGCCTCCCTGAACCACTCCACTGCCTTTAACCCTCAGCCTCAGAGTCAGATGCAGGGTAAGTACTGGACGGAGCCCACTTCCTGCCTCGCCCATGCCCTAGCTTCTACCCACAGCCGGGCCCCATGGGCCAAACCCACCCAAACCAACTGTGGTTTCCCCTTGATGCTCAGAGAGGTCCTTGAACCAACAGCACCACCTAGGAGCTTGTTAGAAATGCAGAGTCTTGGGCCCCACCCCAGACTTACGGATTCAGATCTGCATTGTAACAAGATCCCCGGATGGAGCATTGCTGCATAGGAGATACAGGAGATGTGGATATGGATACCCATATGGGATATAAATCTCTCTTGAATTTTTTAAGAGTTAGCTTTGGCTATGCAATTTTTTTTTTAACCTACCCATTAGGCTCGAAGACACACACATATGTCAAGCAAGGTGAAGGTGGGGATGTTTCAAGTTCTCCTTGTCTCCAGATTATTTGTGAGTTTTGTATCTGTTTTTTAAAAAATATTAAGAAATAATATTTTGCCATCACACCAAGGGCATTATGTGCAAATCAGTAAAGAACGCAGGTCCCTCATTCCATGGGGCTAGCTGGCAATTGCAAAATACTATAGAGCGCAATAATCGCCCAAGAACCACTGTGCCAAGTTAGATAATATAAAAAGTTTGTTTACACTGTAGAACTGCTGACGTCAGCGACTGTTTGCTCTGTGATACCATTTCATATATCTGAAATGCAGACTTTTCTCTGCGCCACGCAGAACACAGCTGTATATGATACGGTCACAGTAATATACCTTCTGAAATTAGCAGGCTTGTTCAGCTTAAAGAAAAAGATAAACAACACATCTGGAGAAAAGGGCAGGTGGCCAGCAATGGATGTGGTAGCTCCTTGCCCTTTGTGGACAGCAGAAATTAGCTTTCCCAGGCATTTTGTGAATGTGTCTTGTACTGTGCGATGTATACGCGTCATCTGTTCTTTCGGGTTTCTGAGCCAATAGTTCTCTTTTGGGGCTAACATGTGTGGGGCTCTGGAAAGGCACGCCTGTTGTCTCCCACAGAGCATGACAGCTCATGCCATTATCTCTCACAGTGATGTTCCTCGGGAGGTTCCTTTGAGAGGAAAATCCCCAAAGAAATCTTCCCATAAGATACTGTACACACTGCTGCTAAGTGGCCTATCTGTAGAAGAGTCCTTTTGTAAACAAACAGAAACCCAAAACTTGATGTTTTGGGGAGCTGCCTCTCATCTGTAGTCTCATCTTAGATGTATTTAGGAAGAGATCCCATGAAAATCATTGGTTTTCTGCTGCTTAATTATCATTAATAATGATTTAAAATATATATACTGATTTTGTCTAAAACTACAAAATGCAAGTGTATATAGTAGTTAGGTCAAAAGTAATGTTAAGTGTGAGAGGTGGGCTTAAGGCGAAATGATACTTTACTTCTTCAGAGAATAAAACTCAAAGACATTCTTCCATCTTGTCTTTAAGGTTGTTTTAATTAATTCATATCACCTTCAGGACTCCATGTGTAAAATCAAAGGGAAGACTTCTGTTTTCTTATTCTCTCATTGCTTAACTGACCATTTATACTATAAGGTGGATAAAGGGATTTGCCTTTTTCTACTGATATTGATACCAAAAATATTAAGCATTTTTAAAGGCAGTGGAAAATGCAGCCACGTGGGGGCATATTGAAATCACCACCATGGAGTCTGCTTTGTTTCAGACAGTTTTGGTGAAGAGTGAATCTAATTTGATTTCCTCTACATCAGATATGCCTCTTTACTAAAAAAAAAAAAAAAAAAAAAAAGGAGGTGGCATATGAATTCTTGTCCTCAGCCTCAGCAGCTCTTGGGCGGAAGCATTACCTCGGACCACATGACGGGCATTCTTCAGGTCTTTGGAGTACTATACTCTTAGCAGAGTATCAGGTTTAACACCAAGCATCACCCCTTTCTTGTTCCTTTTAAAAACTTTTTCGCTTCTGCAACATCTAAGAAATCATAACTCCCTTTTAGAGTGCCCTAGGGGCTTGGTTGCTACTGTAAAGAATGTGTGAACTATATTGCTGATGTTCTTTCTTTCCAAAATATGAATTTGATATTCAGTACTTCACTTGTAAAATTGCAGGAACAGCTTTTTAAAAATAAGTATCCAGAATATTTTCATGTGAAACTACTTTTACTTTTTCTTTCTTTTTGCCTATAAGAAAATGCTATTTTACATTGGTCATGTTTTGAGTAGATCCTTGGGCTTTTTTTCCTTTTCATTGAAATTAGAAAGTTAATAGGCATAATCTGAAAGTCTTTTTCAAACAGACTTTCATTTTTTTCTTGACATGTAGGAAGATGGTTATTTTCTGGGCTTAGTCCTAGAGCTGCTATGTTGTATTTAAGAAGATACTTTAAGAAATACACCATGTGTTTGTGGGTCTCTTTGAAATGACAGCAGTTGGGATCTTACTCTGTTGCCCAGGCTAGAGTGTAAGCTCACTGAAGCCTTGACCTCCTGGGCTTAGATGATTCTCCTGCTTCAGCCTCCTGAGTAGCTGGGACTACAGGTGCACACCACTACACTTGGATTTTTTTTTTTTATTTTTATTTTTTAAGGTATGTGGTCTTGCTGTGCTGCCCAGGCTGATCTCAAACTCCTGGGCTCAAGCAATCCTCCCACCTCAGCCTCTCAAAGCGCTGGGATTATAGGTGTGAGGCACCACATGCAGCCAAACAACAGTTTGGCTGAAAAGAAAAATATCCCAAAAGTAAGTAGAACAGTTCTCCAGTAGTGCCATACAGATGTGTGAATGTTTTTCAGCTTTACAGAAATGTCAGTAACTGGGGGTTTGGAGAGCTCACTGGGGTTTATGGAGAGGCTGAGGAACTCTACCTTGCTAGGCCTTCATTGGAAGGGTAGTACTGGCCCTTCTAACTCTGTCAGCAGGAAATCACAGATATAGACTAGTACCTCTACTTATCTAGAATCAGATGTGCTTGAAAATCACTCAAAATAGATACCTCACATTATCTGAAGCAGAGTACAGACGGAAAGGGGGCAGGTTGCCATGCCACCAAACCACTGTTTATTTGTTGAGACTTTAACTATAAAAGGACTGAGGTTAATTTCAACTTCCTATTTTACCAGATCTCAAAATTGAATACAAAGACATTTTGTCATGGCTATATATTTATGCAAGTCAAGACATCATTCATTTCTACAGTGGAGTTTTAGAATTATTTTGTATTTCTTTTAAAAGATGGAACAGGGCATATTCCAGAACCAGTGGTACCAATGTCTGTTTAGTCACAACTCCCACTTTAGAGATGGCTTCTGGCAACCCATGTGAGTACTTTTAAGAATCTAACTTCTGATTTACCAAATAATGATGAATCACATTTCAGGCATTGTAACTTCCCTCTTTCTGGGATGATAGGATGGAATGATATATGCTGGTGCCAAAAACTGTGAATCTCAGATAAACTAGGAGATCAGTTGTGGTGTTCTTGTGTGTGTTGGTTACCATAAACATCTAGGCATAAGGTTTAACTCTTTAATTGGACCAGTTGTGATATATTTTGGCATGGATCAGACCTTTAATCTGTATTACTCTATGCCCACAACAATGCTGTGGTATGATTTATAAACAGAGAAATTGAACCTCAGAGGTTAAAAATTGTCCAGCATCTCCAAGGTTGTAAGTGATGAACATGGACCCAAACCCAGATCTTTCTGGCTGCAAAGCCAGTGCAGGTGAGGCAGCATGTTCTCCTGGGCTCACACTCTTGGGTCAAGGATCTACAAAGCTACAAGCTTCACCAGTATCAAGAAGAATCCCAATCGTCAGAGGAGAGATAGAGGAGGTATTTAGCTAGTCACTCTTTTGGGGTCCTGTATTGAATGTGCTCTACTATGATTAGATATTGATAGTAATAAGAATAGTTTTGGGACCAGATTCTGTGGTGGACACCTTAATAAACTGTCTCCTTTGGGTACATGTGCATTTGTTTTTTAAAGACTGGAAGAAAATTTAACTCAGAAAAATGAATCTTTAAGCCTGAGTGAAAGGGGATTGTATGGGCAGAAAGAGGACTTCCCAGTCACTCTTTGTTTACTTTACTGGGGCAACTGCCTTCTGGAATGTATGACTCTCTCCTGTGGGGTTCACTGGGACCAAGCTCTTCTTATTGTCCAAAGCCAGTCAACATCTGACCAGCTTTTAGGAGTAAGGTTGCTTCACTTTAAGAGCTCCAAATGGCTAAGAGGGGTCCCTGACCTCTCAAATCATCTCCTGATTTTTTGTATTTCAAATAATTTTTGTCTTGCTAGTTATTTCCCCAGAAGTTAAAGTTACTTAGAAAAGACTGTATTCTTGTGCTACTGTCTGCAAAATAATAAGATACTGAATTGGCTTTGTTTTTCAGTTGTACGGGTTACTTATATAATCTAATTCTCTCTTTTATGTTGGATAGGCAAAAGAAAATCTTTTCACTTTTCTAAAGGAGGGGGTGATAAATCCCCTTTCCAGCTTTGGGGATAAAATATTCAACTGCACAGCATTGCTTCCCTTTCTCCCTCTCTCTCCCTCCCTCCCCTTCTTTCTTTTCTCTTTCTCTTCTAGCAATTCTAAAAGTTTAAAAACAAAGGGGGTAGGGACTGTTTGATTACCTTGGAAGTAGAGGTTACCATCAAACACCAGAAATTCTCATATGTCATTTAATGGTTACACAAAGTAAGATATTCAGAGTGCTAGAAATCAACTTATAAGATTTACTATAAACATGGAAATGAATGAGTTTATTTAAAAATAACTCTTATCTAAATGGCGTTGGGTGTAAGAGCTTTTCAAGATCTACAGCTTTGGAATCTTACCCTAAAAAGAAGCCTGAATCAGGTGTTCCCATGAAAAAATAAAAATAAAGGAATGAGGGACGGAGGGAGAGGGGGAGGGAGGAAGGCAGGGAAAAGAGAGAGAGAAAAGAAAAGCCAGTGGGGTGAAGGCAAAGTGGAGAGTCCTCTGCTGGCATGTGGGATGTGAGCTGCTTCCTGCCCCTTCTCCTTCTCACAAGCAGGTGGGGAGGGTGCAAGTTAATAAAATTAGAAGCACTCTCAAGGCAGGACCTGAGAACTCAATTTCTGTTTTCTAGGTTCTTAGCTGGTGCAACATAAACTATCAGTTTAAGGAAAGTTCAGAAAGCTCAAAATGAGGGATTACATTCTAGGCACTCAAGAAAAGAGAAAGAAAAATGTGGAGAAAGTGAAGCTATTTTTTTTTTTTTAAGAAAAAAGTCCCAAGGCGTTTGCATCCTGGTCCGTCTGTGCCCTTTGTTTTTTTGAGTTTGTGGCTGACTATTGGGCAAGTCTATTGTCATTGCTTTCTAGTCACTCATTCTAGTTACTTCACCATGCTTAGAGTGGTCACCAGACCTTACATTTATTCTCGGTGCTCTATTTATGGATAGGCATAGTTACCAACACAGTACTCCCTTGAACAGCACTGCTCAAAATCCTGTGATGTATTTACAAGCACCTTGCAGCCAAGTACTTAATAAATGACCCTTCAAAGGAGCCGCCAATCTGGCAAGCTATCAGCTCCCTAATAACCATAAACCACAATTTAGTGGGGCTTCATTTTCAGACCAAACATCTTCATGGATGTTGTTTGAGGTGATCACACCATGTTTTTGGGAGCGTGTTGTTAGTATCTTTTGGATCACTTTTCTAATTAGAAGAAAAAATATTCACGTCAGGGCTTGATCTTAACGATAAAATATTCTTTCCCTGGACTGCATATGTTCTGAACTCTCCCCTTATGCTTGTAAATCTATAGGCCAGCACACACAAGCATAAAAAGGTTTCATTTGGAAAAGTAATAGTTTATAACAAAGATGCAATTGGAGCATTTATTTGATATTGAGGGTTAGGAGGAGGGTTAGGGTAGGAATCTAATGAAAGAATATAGTGGCTAAGAAAGAATGAGGTCTCAACAGGCAGACTGCCTAGGTCTAAAACTGGCCTCCACCATATATACTATATGCAAGTCATTTAATCTCCTAAAGCCTTGATCTTCTCATCTGCAAAATGGGAATAATAATTATACTTGCACATCCTAGGACCATTGTGAAACATAAAGCAGTAGACATTAGAGCCAGCCCATTGTTATTACTTAATGACTATTAGCTGTTATGATTAGTATCAATAGTACTAAGTTTTCTTAATTCATATTCTGTTGTTGTGACAGCATACCGCAGACTGGGTAATATATAAAGAAAAGAAGTATATTCAGCTCTTGGTTCTGGAGACTGGGAAGTCCAAGAACAGTGTGCTGGAATCTGTCAAGGGTCATCCCACAGTAGACAGAAAGGCAAGAGAGTGTATGTGAGAGAGAGCTCTCTTTTATAACAAAGCCACTCCCGTGATATCTAACTCACTCCCTTTATGATAACATTAATTCATTCTCTGCCCTCATGAGCCAGTCACCCCCTAAATGCCCCACCTCAACACCACCATGATGGCAACCGAGCTCCCAACACATGAACTTTTGGGGACATGTTCAAACCAAAACATTCTATACTTGGTCCCCAAAATCCATGTCCTCCTCACTTTTAAAATACATTCATGCCATCTCAATAGTCCCAAAAGTCTTAACTCTTTCCAGCACCAATTCAAAAGTATTAAGTCTAGAGTCTCATCTAAACCAGATATGAATGGGATTCAAGGCAAAATGTATCCCAAGGCAAATTCCTCTAGCTGTGAAGATTTGAAATCAAAACAAGTTCTCTACTTTTGAAATATAATGGTAGGACAAGCACAGAATAGAAATTTCCATTTCAAAAGGGAGAAATAGGCAAGAAAAGAGAGATATCTGGTCCAAAACCCAACAAGGAAAACAACATTAAGTCTTAAAGCTGGAGAATAATCTCCTTTGACCTCATGCTCTGCCTTCTGGGTATACTGGGGCTAGGGTTGGGCCTTCAAGGCCTTGGGTAGCCCTGGCCCTATGGTTTTTCTCCGGTTCAACCCTCATTTTAGCCCTCTTGGGTTAGAGTCTTGTGCCTGCAGCATTCCCAACCTGGAGCTGCAAATTGGTGGCTCTGCAGTTCTGGGGTCTCAGGGATAATCCCAGTTTCACATCTCCACTAAGCACGGACCTAGTAGAAACTCTCTGTGGCAGCTTTGATCCCACATTTCTGTTCAGCATTGCCCTCATAGGTGCTCTCTGTGATAGTCTGCCTCTGCAGGAGGTCTAGACCTGTGGCATCCTTTGAAATCTAGGTAGAGGAAGCCATGGATTCACAGCTCTAGCATTCTGCATGCCTGCAGAATTAGTGCCACAACGACACTGCCATGGTGTAGTGTTAGTGCCCTTTGGAGTGGCAGTCCAAGCTTGGGTAACCAAGGGGTACTGTCATGGGGTGCAGGAAGCAGAGACTTGAGGTGGCCCTGGGCAGTGAGCCCATGGAGGGCTCCCCATCTCTGTCCCCTAAAACCATTCTACCCTCCTAGAGCTCTGGACCTGTGATGGAAGGGCAGACTAGAAGATCCCTGATGCCATTGGGGTCTTTCTCCCATTGGCTTAATGGATAGCATCTGACTTCCTTTCATTTATACTAATCTCATTAGCAGACTGTCACTTGGCCACATCCTTAGCATTCTCTACCAAACACACTTTTACTCTTCACATGGCCAAGCTGCACATTTTCCAGTCTTTCCATTCTGCTTCTCTTTTAATTGTGCATTTCATCTTCAAGTCATTCCTTCATTCTTGCATCTTGCTGTTTGTGGCGAAAAGTAGCCACACAGCAGCCTGAATGTTTTGCTGCTTAGATATTTCTTCCACTATTAAGTTCTGCATTCCATAAAGTCCTATGACATAGACACAATTTCACCAAACTCTTTCCAACTTTATATGGTTATAAATGTGGCCTTTATTCTAGTTTCCAATACATGTTCCTCATTTCCATCTGAGACACCATCAGAATGGCCTTTACATCCGTATTTCCACCAGAATTCTGGTCATGACCTCTTAAGTAATCTCTAAGAAGATTCAGACTTTCCCGAGATCTGCCTCTTCCTTTAAGCCCTCACCAGAAGCACCCTTAACAGCAGACATGATCACAGCAATGCAGCCTTTTCCTAAACTTTCCCAGCCTCTACCCATCAGCCAATGTCAAAGTTGCTTACACATTTTCAGATATTTGTCATAGCAGTAACCCTACTTCTTGGAACCAGTTTTCTGCCTTAGTCTGTTTTCTGTTGCTATAACAGAATACCCCAGACTGGGTAATTTATAAAGAAAAGAAAAGATGTCCAAGAGCCTGGTACTGGCATCTGGTAGAGGTTTTCTTGCTGTGTTATCCCGTGGTAGAAAGTAAGGGGGGCAAGAAAGGGCATGCAAGAGAGAGCTTGCTTTTATAACAAGCTACTCCAGCAATAACTAACCCAGTCCCGTGAAAACAGCAGTAATCCATTTAAGAGGGCACAGTCCTCTTGACCTAATCATCCCCCAAAGGCCTGACCACTTAAAATCACACAATGGCAACCACGTTTCCAAAGCTGAACTTTTGGGGGACACAAGCCACAATGCAAAAGTACTAGTTTCCTTTGGCTGCTGTAACAAATTACCACAAATATGGTGGCTTCTAACAATAGAAATGTGTTCTGTCATAGTTCTGGAGGCCAGAAATCCAAAATCAAGGGGTTGGCAGAACCATACTCCCTCTGAAGGCTAAGAAAGGATCCTTCCTTGCTGCTTCCGACCTTTGGTATAATTTCTTGGGGATGTGGCTGCATCACTGACTCTCTTCTTCTCTCTTTACATGGCTTTTTCCTCTGTGTCATCTCCTCTTCTGTTTCTTATAAGGATACATGTCATTGGATTTAGGCTCCACCCAAGATAATCCATGATAATCTCAAGATTCTTCACTTAATTATAGCTCCAAAAGCCCTTTTTTCAAATAGGGTCACATTCACAGTTCTGGGGGTTAGAATATAGGCATATGTTTTTTGGAGCCACCATTCAGCCCACTATATCAAGGTACAAAGGATAAGGGATATCAAGTCATTGACCAGGGGTATCAGGTGAGTCCAGAGATAATTTTCACAAGTCCATGCCCCAGGACAAACATGCTGGAGAGGTAAATATGAATTAAATGTCTCATGTATGAATGCCCCAGTTATGTCTTCTGGCTGCTAGCATCTCAGCCCATCATTTGCTGGAACTCAGTGTCATGGTACTTTTATTTCCCAACTAGGAAAATGTATGATTTTTTTTCTAGATGAGATTAGACCAAATATTTCCTAATATTTTCTAGAGCACCAATGCAGATAAAACCAGAGGTGCTGACAGCTCTAGCATTCTGTATGCCTGCAGACTTAGTGCCACAAGGACACTGCCATGGTGTAGTATCAATGCCCTTTGGAGTGGCAGCCCAAGCTTGGGTAACCAAGGGGTGCTGTCATGGGATGCAGGAAGCAGAGTCTTGAGGTGTCCCTGGGCAGTGAGCTCATGAAGGGTTCCCCATCTTTGTCCCCTAAAACCATTCTGCCCTCCTAGATCTCTGTGAGAGAAAGGGGGCTCTTCCCTGTGTCCAGGGAGCAATGCCAGATGGGAAGACAGGAACCCCGGGTACTTCTCGCTCTAGCCTCCAAGAGCTCATGACATCATAGATGGTAGTAAGCATAGGAACAGAAGCTGACAGAAAGATCAAAGCCAGCCAGTTGGGGTGGACTGAAGAATTTGATCTCCTGGAGCCAGGCATACCACTGTTATTTTGAAGCAAGCTGCCTTTTGAAAGAGTGGCTTTATTGCATGGCATTGTTGACCACACACTCTCATTCCGAAAGGATGGTGATTTACTGTGCATCTCTCCTTATCCCAAATTTAAAAATCACCTGAAGATAGCCTTTCAAATTTGGGTATTTAAAAAAGAAACTTTAACTGTAGACATGAGGTAGTATCAAAGTTTACCAAAAGTTAGTGCTGAGAGAAGAACAAAGATTATATGAGGGAACATCCCCAAAACCCGGAATTATTTGTTGGAGGACAGACCCTTTGTAGTACAGGCTTCTCCCACTAGGTGAGTGTTCTAGGAACCCATTGGCATCCCTGTACCAGCTAGCATCCCTGTACCAGCTAGGATTGTTGTGAGAGGCTGCGTTTGGCTTCAGTGTGGTTTACTTTTTTCTCTTTTTTTTTTTTTTTTGGAGATTCTTTTAACGCAGTTGCCCATTTCATAATGAGTGATTTACAAACACACCTACCTACACCGTGTTGAGTGTTTAGCATTTTTGACCAAAAACAATGTGACTCCCATGCCCCACCTTCCCTATTCACCCAATCTCGTCCCAAGTAACTTTTTTGTTTCCCTGATGAAAAGGTTCTTAAAGGGAAAAAACGTTTTGCCAATGTGTTAGAGTGAAACAATAAACTGCAGAAGCACTAAAAGACATCAAAATTGACAAGTTCAAAAACTGTTTTGAGCGGTGAAAAAAGTGTCTCAGTGGGGTGCATTGCAGCAAATGGAGAGTACATTGAAGGTGACTGAAGTTTAAACATGGAAGAATAAATATACACAATTTTTTAATAAATAAATTTGGGGTTTTTTGGGTCCCCCTTCGTATGCTGATATGATAAACCACTCTACTTAGAAAACTACTCCTTGTGTTCTTAGAGAGGTACTCATTGTGTGTTGTTAGGCTTAGTTCTCCAAATTGAGTTGGTTTTACTCATTTGCGTTATTTTTCCTCACATGGAACATGATACAGGCTCACACTAATTCAGTTATTTTAGGGCTCTTTAAAATCCAACATTTGTGATTTACATTATGCTGGGGAACTGTAATTGCTTTTGTCTTTTCTTATTTCTCTCTGGCCCACAAAATACTCCAGCCTGACTTTCAGGGGAAAATGGACAGAGGCAGAGGGTTTCACTGGCCGCAGTTGTCCCTAGCCACCTCAGTGCCTATTTGTACCATATTTTCACATTTCTCTTTCAAAGCCTTGGCCCCACATGGGCTTTCTTATAACTGAACAATTGCCCAAAGCAGTAAAACAGCCCAATTGTTATGGAGATTAAAGATACCGATTGCAAAACTCCTGTAAATAAAATCTTCACTGACAAACCGTTTCTTTTCATAGGCTTTTCTTCCATAATCTCCTTCTGGCAGAACATTTCATGTTTTGATGTTAGAGATTCAGTTACCAGCCACAGTAAATAAAACAAAAAATAATTTTTAAAAAATTGTATAGCACAGTGTTTGTAAAACAAACACTGGCCAATCAGGTTTATTTTTTGTCTCTCTGTACACATCTGAGAATTGATAGGAAAAGAACGTCCCACTTCTTATTCAAGCTGATTTCTGATTAGCAAGCTATGGAAAGTCTTCAGGCTGAATTTTAGTCAGTTCAGGTTCTCTTAAATGGCATGGGACAGAATAGCATGTACTGTTTAAACAAATAAGTGTTGTCAAGAGAAAACCATGGCACTAAGTCTCTGAATAAGCCATGGGTAGTAGGCTGAACAGAAAAGATAGCCACTTCTTCCAGACACGGGTTGCAGTGTCATAGTCCTGGGCCCCATCAGTATTTCATACGATCTAGGGGTCATATCAAGAATTTGAGCTTTCCAAATTAGAGTTTTGAGATTTTAAAAAGCATCTTCTAATTCTGATCTCCATAGATCCTATCATAGGAGTTAGCTAACCCTTTTAGAAATAGAATTCCCCTTTTAATAAATGTGCTGGGCATAGTGGCTCACACCTGTAATCCCATCACTTTGGCAGGCTGAAAAGGGAGGATTGCCTGAGCCCAGGAGTTGGAGAACAGCCTAGGCCACATAGCAAGACCTCATCGCTACAAAAAACTTTTAAAAATTAGTTGGACATGGTGGCACACACCTGTAGTCCCTGCTACTCAGGAAGCTGAGGTGGAAAGATCAACTGAGCCCAGGAGGTTGAGGCTACAATGAGCCATGATCGTACCACTGCACTTCAGCCTGGGCTATGGAGTGAAATTCTGACTCAAAAATAATAAAAACTAAAATAAATGAGATTGTTTACTTCTCCTCCAGGAGGAAATCAGTGTAGACAAAAGAGAAGAGGAGACGATGACTTTGACTTGTGCTTCTTAAGTCACCTAACAGGTATGGGGTGGAATGAAACCTGAGCTTTCAAACACACCGGGAACTGAAGGTGCTTATTCCCTAGCATCCAATTGGTTCTTCCACCCAATCTGAATTGAGTCAAGGAATCCAAGCCTCCATAAGTCAACATAGTCAGTTTGACAAGATTTGGTCCACAGTAGTGGCCAGCCCAGTCCCTCTGGGAGTTTTGAGAAAGGTGCATTAGGATCCTTCAGTTGTTGGTGTCATACAAGCAGAGCATCCCTAGGGAAGGGCTATGAGTCAAGTCTTGCAGGAGCCCGGGCAAGTCAGTGCTACCATGTATGTAAGCGGCTCACCTGTCTGGGACAGTTAAGTCTTCCAGCTCTGTAAATTGGCTGGTTCCCACTGTGAAAGATGCCTTCTCTACCTTACAGCTTTATGTGTTCAATCTGAGTCATTCCGAGGCCAGATCCAAGACCCAGAGAGCTTATGTGGTGCCAGTTCCTCCTTGCATCCTTGGAAGAACTGTGTGCATGCACATAAGGGAGGACCCCAAAAAACCAAGAATGTATTTATAAAAAATTATGACTTATTCTTACATGTTTAAACTTCAGTTACCTTCAAATTACTCTCTGTTTGATGCAATACACCTACCAAGATGCTTTTTCCACTGCACAAGACAGTTTTTGAACATGTCAATTTTGATGCCTTTTAGTCCTTCTGCCATTTCTGTTTGACCTCTTACACACTGGCAAAATATTTCCCTTTGAGGACTTTTTTTCATCCAGGGAAACAAAAAGTTGCCCCGGGGTGAGACCAGGTGAATAGGAAGGATAGGGAACAGGGGTCATGCCGTTTTTTTGGTCAAAAACTGCTGAACACTCAGCGTGGTGTGGGCAGGTGCACTTATAAACCACCCATCATAATAAAATGGGCAAATGCACTGAAAGCAAACATCTCAAAAAAAAAATTCACTGAAGCTGAATGCAGCCTCTCTCATCAATGCTAGCTGGTACACTGATGCCAATGGGTCCTAGAACACTTACCTAACTCTGGGGTTTTTTGCGGGGGAGGGGGTCCTTGTGCACTTTGCTTTGGGATTTTTAAAGGAACATCTTGAGATAAAAAGGGAGGAAGAAATAATGTGACTAGTGATTGCATTTCCTGGAGTTGCAGGTCACACAAGGGACGTGAACATGGTTGTTTTATCAAGTCTCATGGGATTGCGGCACTGTTGTGGCCACTCTCACTCCATTAGTGCATCTTTCTGCACATATCAGATGGCAAATTATATAATGATAAAGTTATTAAAATATCTGTAAAAGTCAGCACAAGCTCAAGGGCTCAACTTGGCCTTTCTGCCCGTTAAGTGGTTTATTTAGATCTCTGTCTCAAGGTCTCTTAATCTTCATGTGTACTTTGTTGTAAATTGCCCACTATGTGGATCAGCCGTAACTGCCTGAGTTTTGAGATGTGCTTCTGTTGATCGTCCAACCAGGCTGGTATCTTAAGGATGAGTGTAGAAGCTTGAAGCGTGAGACTCACCACCCGCCCCAACCCATTTTAAAGCTGCAGCATTTATTTGTGATTGTGTCTGTACCCAGGTTGTCATTAGAGCAATTGTGTCAGCAAGATTATGATAAGGCCGTTGCCTGGTTCACACGTCTACCAAAGGCAGTAATAAAATAATCATTGCTCTCACTTAAAGAATGGACTGATGCTTTTGGGTCATTGAATCCCCACTACCAGTCACCCATAGATAGATGCACGACATGGTTGGGGGAAGCGTTGCCTGCAGGGTGCCTGCTCTGTTTTCACATGACCTGGCACTGTTTTCTTGATCACCAAGTCCCAGATGCTCATCTATCATGTAAGTGATTAACTGAGTGGTCTTAAATGCTGATATTCTGTAATTCTGGAGACTGTAGCTCCCAGGAATTAACAGTCGCCCCTAATATTCTCAGGAAAACCAGTAGGGATGCCCCAGAGCCCCTCACTCTGCTGCCTCTGATTAAAAGGCTGTTTTGGAAGGAGGGTTTATATCTTTGCTGTGCCAGAGGCTCTGAGCCACCATATGTTGCTAAACAGGAAAACTCATTGCCCAGACATGGATCTGTTTAATTTAATATGATTTTCCACAAATTACAAAGTATGACTTTAAAATTGAATTTGTGCAAAATTACGGATGGCCAATTCAGGTGGAAGGGAGAGGAAATCTTGTTATTCCTATTCCAGAATCTCTTCCCGATTTCCTCATTTGATTCTTTCACGCCTTGGGGTGGGGGAGGGAAATGCACTAGTGGGACTATTAGGAATTTCTCCTGTTTTCAAGCTTTCTCCCTGGCCATTCACTGCTTCCTTAGAGGAAGACACAGCCTGGAGACGTCAAGGCAGAAGTCAGTTCTTCTGTCCATCCTTTCACCAGCCAGCATAGAGGTATTCCTCCCATCTCATCAAAAGGGACTCAGAAGAAACATGGGAGCCCTCAGAATGCACTTCATGAGAAAAGCAAAACGTGGATCTGTAATACTAACACCCACAGGAAACATTAGATCCCCTGTGCCATTGTTCCCCATCTGTAAAATGGGCATGGTAATAATAGTTCCTAACTCACTGGAGAGTTGTGAGGAGTAAATGAGTTAGCATGCACAAAACACTTGATGCCTAGCACAGAATAAGCACTGTATTTATTCTTAGTACTTAACAAAGTCATTGCAAGGAGCATAGTATACTTTTAGCATGGAGCCTGGTACACTTTTAATGATAAATGGTCAGTATTATTCTTTTCATCGTTATGGCTATTAATGTTTTCTTATTGGTGGTGTTGGTGTGTCACCAGGGAGTTCACATCGGTCCTCTCCACGCAGCTACCCTTGGGCCACACAGCTACCCTGCAATAATGACTTCTAGTGTCTCCTAATTCCTCAGGAGTGATTATAGCCCTGGGATGGAGAAGGGTCATAGTGGTTTTAGTAGTGTTTTCACTTGAGTTTTATTTCATTGAGTAAACTCAAACAGGAGAACCCATAACCACCGTTCCACAAGACCCAATGGTAAAGGGTTGACATTGAAAAGCACCTTAAGTTCTTTGCTCAAAGCCTTGTGTTTTATTCATGAGACACATGAGACCCAGGGAGTTCCCATGATTTGCCCAATTAAAGGCAGACCCAACATCCACCCAGGTCTTTGAGCTCCAGGCTGGTTCAGTTCTGACTCAGCAAGGAACCAAGTCCCTGCTGTTGGTATAGACCGTTCATTTGGACATTGAACCATTCTCTGCCTAGCATTACCTTTTTCTGGAAATACACTGTCTCCTCAGTGAGGTGACAGGCCCCCATGACTGGGTTCTATATCACATGCTTCTTCTTTTTTTTTTTTTTTTTTGAGTCAGAATCTCACTCTGTTGCTCAGGCTCGACCTACTGGGTGACCTGCTGGATTCAGGCGATCCTTCTGCCTCAGCCTTCCAAGTAGCTGGCATTACAGGCACACGCCACCATGCCCAGCTAATTTTTTGACTTACTATAGAGCCAAGTCAAACCATGTTGCCCAGGCTGGTCTCAAATTCCTGGGCTCAGGCAATCCTCTTGCCTTGGCCTCCCAAAGTGCTGGGATAACAGATGACTCACCGTGCCCAGCAGTCTCCATTTTTAAAATGTTACATTTCATCCTAAGGAGGAGGGATCTTTAAAGCAAGTGAGGATAGAGTATCCTTCTCAAAGCCACCCCCACCATCCTCAGCCCCACCAAGCACCCCAACCCTACTCCCTGTGGGGAACAACCAGCTGCAGTGAGGTTGACAGGTCACTTCCTGACTACAGGGCCCACGCGGGCAGTAGTCGGGATGAACCTTGACCTGTCCCATTACTTGCATGAATTAGACACATTCAGCGAATGTGAATGGTCAGTCTCTTTGGCGTTTTTAATGAAGCAGTTACAAAAGGATGTCTTTGAACCAAGTTTCACCTTCCTGTGTGATTTTAAGTAAATACCGGCCTGTGCAGATTCCGCCCACAAACCGGGCCCTTTAAGCCTGCTCGGGGTTGTGGCTTGGGCTGTCGGGCCAGAAGTAGGACAGCAAACAGGTGTGTGAGTGTGACGGAGCTGAGGCTGGAGCCACAGCTGTGGGAACACGAAGCAGCCTTGGCAGGCTGAAGCTGGGAGGGGTCGGAGGCTGGTGCTGAGTGAGTCCCTCATCCTGACTCAGGACGCTGCTGCCAACTTCATGCCATTTACTCCCTAAGGAGCGCATGGCAGTGACAGCCAATGAGCTGGGACAAGATGAAGGTGTCCCTGTGACAGCCTCGTCCTTGTATGTAAATTCAGGGACACAAATGGCAGGGCCAGAAACTACCCTGGAATGTCACAGGAATTTGCAGAGACCACATGCCCTTCTCTCATGAGGGGCTCTTGGGCTCCCTTCTTTCACTGAGACAGTGGCGCCATGATCCTCTCTCCTAAGTGAAACTCACTTAAGAGCTGATCAGGAGAAACGAGGATAAGAACACGTGCACTGACCAGCTGTGGGGATCCATCGTCTCCATCCTGGCCTCCCACAGCACGTGACTTTTGACGTGTCGTGACCACACTCTCGGCGGCTCAAGCTCTGGACTCATCTCTGGTGTGAGAACCACAAGTTTCTAAAGAGCAGATAAGAGGAGGAAACCTGCAAGGCAGAATTGTCTTTTGTTTTTTGTTTTCTTTTTTGCTCAATGAGATGGAGCCACTCAGTGGCTGTGAATTTCCTTGCAGGAGCAATGATTTCCCCTGGTTTGGGCAGTTCTTATGGTGACTTTGAACTTCTGCCTGTTAGACAAGAATGAATCATAGAAAGCTAGACCCAGATGAGGTGGCCAGTGCTCTCTTTGGATAGACAAGCAATTGGAAGTCCAGAGAGGTTAAGTGACTTGCCCAAGGTCACACAGATTAGCCCACATTCAAGCGCTCAGCTTTCCTCTGCCCATCCTCCCCAGCATGAATGCATACCTAGTATTTGGATGTAGCAATGCGAACCGTCCTGAGTAGTCCCTTCAAAACAGTATTTAGGCGAAAGAGGGGCTGTTGGAACAAGACAGGGCAAACACCAGTGTGCCTCTGTGCACTGCCCCACCCAGTTTCTCATCTTTATATTACAAAAAAAGAGTCTCAAATAACCCAAACAGGCAGGGTCTGATCTGCAGACAGTCTGCAGGCATCTGCCCAAGAAGCTGCCGGTCGGCTGGTCCATCCTCCTCTGATTTATGTTGTGTGTGTTAAGCCCTAAATTGTTGAGTCTCTGGCTGGCTGCAGTGGTATTACTGGAGGGCTGGTGCATGTTTTCGGCTCCCAGAGCTGGCTCTGGTACTGGAGGTGTTGGCCCCAAATCAAGTCCAATCTCACACCTGTCTGAGACAATGAGGGCCTTGTTAGACACATCTCCAGTCGAGGAGGCTCAGGCTGCTTATTTTTCACATTCAGAACCAGGAGGAGGGGGGTCTGGGACAAGGGGGATGGGGAGAAGCCAAGGGGTGACTTGGGAAATGCTGGAGTCAGCTGCCTCTCGTGCCCTTTCCCTCTCCCTCCTCCCTGCCCCTCCCCCATTTTATAAACTTCTCCTTCTTTTTGGAAATTAAAAAACAAACAAACAATACTAACAGTAGCCCTCTTATGAAGGAGAATTTCCTAGTGCAAAACAAGGATCTCGCGGCCTGCTGTAGAATAAATTTCCAGTCATCACAGGGGCGGAGTAACCTAGGGAGAAGTGGGGGTGAATAGGTAGGGGTGTAGCCCCCACCCCACCCCAGTGCTGAAACTTGAGCACTTTCCACACCGTGTCTGTCTGTGAAAGGTTTTCTCTTTTTGTTCTTCCCATCCGTTGCTGACATTTCAGCAACTGCAGCAGAACGCAAAGGGAACTTGGTCCCCAGCTCGATATTATTCATTGATGAAACAGCCAACTGTCTGTCCCATCCAGCCTTCCTGCCCCTTGTGATGAACAGAGAACAGAGCTGACCTCCAGGATTAATGTCTGCAGACCACTTGCAAACCTAGTTCTCTGGAGACCCTGACATGAGGCAGCCACTGGAGGAGCTCTTCTGGGTCCAGGCTGGCACCCCCAAGGCTAATGGCTCCGAAGGATCATTGTTCAGTAAAGCTACCCTGAAATAACATACTATTCATAGGACCATACGATGTGGAGGCCTATAAGATAGAAGCAAAAAAAAAAAAAGTTTCCCAGAGCTATAAAAAACCACCCTTTGCTGCAAGACAGCACAGTAGGGAGCCAATGTAGGAGAACCTAGAAGTTTCCCTACATATAGCTGCTGTATCCTGGGAGCTCAAATAGCTCAAGAAATCTCCCAGCTCCCTTTGCCATGAGGAAGGCCTTACCTGAGCTGGGAGGCATCTGGTTTTAGCAGTCACTCCATTCTGCTTGTCATCAAACAAGAAACTGGCAGCTCCATCCCTCTCACCTACAATAAACAACTTATTTAAGCACTAAGTCCCACTGCTGACTCATAACTTCACCCTCAGAGACACAACAGGGAAAACGCACGTGCTGTTTCTTTCATTTGAGACCGAGGACTTATCAGAGATGAGGCTGGGCCAGTTCGTTCTTCACAGCATAAATCATCTGTAACTCAGCCTCCCTTGAATCTCTGTGTATGTCAGCAGACAAGCCCAGAGGGACAAGGGACACCTTTTCAGAGGCAGCAGAGTGATATATGGTGAACAGCAGTGAGTTATAGGAAATCTAGGGCCTTCTGGCTTCCCTCCACTGGGTTTAAATCCTTTCTGTGTGACCTTGAGTAATAGGTGTGAAAACCCTGTGGCCTCACTGTTGACACCCAGACCAGACCTGAGTCCAGGAACCACATCACATAGGCCCCCTCAGCCCTACACCCCTAATGGAAGCCACCTGTCTGAATGTCACCTTTGGAGGAACATGGCTGAGAAAGCAGATGTTGCCTTTTTCAAGTCAGCTGATGACCAGGGAGGGCCTGACACTTAAGGAGACCATTTTAGCCACTGATATCCTATCTCCTTCTCTAGCCATGCTCACCCCCACCCCCCACCAACCCCACCTCATTCTGGGCCACAAGGCTCTCCAAGTCCATGGGCTCTTCTCAAGCCCATCCAAGCTCTGAAATGACCAAAAGTAGAGCAAATGAACAGGAAGGAGGCTGGGCAGTAAGACAGCTGGGGGCTTCAGGTCTTCTTGTTTACCCTTCTCTCTGGCCGCTGAACATCAGTGATCAGTCCTGCCCTCGAGCATTGATCCATGCTGGTTGCCTATCCAGAAAGCCCCTTCCTGTCATCCCTTCTGCCTTCCCTAATCCTGCCATTCTTCCGGGCACCTTTCCTGCCCCATCTCCTCCAGGATATCTCTGTCTCCAGTGAGGCCCAGACTGAATTCCTTTCCCGACTCCTGAATCCATCTGTCAGTCTCTCCCGCTTTGGTACCTCCTTGTGCCCTGCCCTCTGATGCTACCAGATAGATTGCATGTTTTAGTGCTGCTTTGCCTATGGCCAGAGGTAAGATTTCCCTCTGTACTGCAAGATCATCAAAACTTAACCATGAGCTGGGTATGGTGGCTCATGTCTGCAATCCCAGCACTTTGGGAGGCCGAGGTGAGAGGATTGCCTTAGCCCAGAAGTTCAGGACTAGCCTAAGCAACATGGCAAGACCTCATCTCTACAATAAATCAAAAAATTAGCCAGACGTGCTGTTTACTTGTTTAGCAGATATAGAAAATTGTCTAAAATTGAATATACTAACCCCAATTTACATTCCCAAGTCGCATAAGGAAAGATAATTTGACAGTGAGGAAAATGATTGATAAAAGCCACAATGATCTGAGGAATTACATTTTCCCACAGATCAAAAAATGTTCTCACATAGCAGTAATGCAGATTTGATGAATATTTAACATATATAATAATGTATATTTCATTTTATGACTGACAATTTTAAAAGTATTGTTTGACCAAAAGTAAATGCCTTTGGAAAAAAAAATTAGCCAGGCATGGTGTTGTACGCCTATAATCCCAGCTACTTGGAAGGCTGAGGCAGAAGGATCACCTGAGCCCAGCAGATGGAGGCTGCATAGCCATGAATGTGACCCTGCACTCCAGCCTGAGCAACAGAGTGAGACTTTGACTCATCAAAAACAAACAAACAAAAAAACTTAACCACAAACCAATGAGATGCCATCCAGGCAGGTAGCACTGAATGCACTCGAGCCCCAAAACACTCTCCTGCCCAGAGCACATCAGGGTTCTGAAATCACGAGCTGGAAGGAGACTTTATGGTGGGCAGAACTCTCTCCTACTTCTCCAAACCTCCAGAACCCTCGCCTAGATTTCTAGAGAAGAGGGTTAGCATGAGTCGTTGAAGAAGAAGGATTTTCCCTGCTGTCAGGACACTGCGAGTCAAAATTGTTTTTGTAGGTTTTAAATCCAGTTTCAAAATGTCCTTCCCAAAGCAATTTCCTTCCTTCCAAAGCACCAACTCTCAGCTAGGGTCCTGTTGCTTCTTGCTTTCTTCATTATTTCTTTCTCAGTTTCCCAGATCCCAGCTGGGAGCCTGGGAGTGGAGGTGGGTCCCCTCTTCCCCTGTACATACAGCCCCAGAGGAACATGAGAAGTCTCCATGCTTCTTGACTTTCTGACCCCCACCACGTTCTACAGCCTTGTGTTAACAAAAGCTAGCAAGCTGCCCTTCCCTTTCTTGGTTTCCTCCTCTTCACCAAACTCTCCCCTCTTATCCTCTTTCCTTCTGTCTTCCTTCCTCTTCTGTCTTCCTCTCCCTTGAGACCATCTTTCAAATACCTGAACCTGCTTTACACATTTCATTAGAGATCTTGACTCCAAAGTAAGGGGATATTATTTATCCACTACTTCTTTAGAATCTCCACCCCACTAACTGCCAACTTCTGGGCAACAGTGAGCCCCTCCCTCCCGATGTTCAGGTGTGCCCCTGTGCTGCCTCCCCTAAAAGCATTCCTAGAGCTGCCCTGGTTCCATCCTTCCAAATTCACTCTTTATCTTGCTCGCCCCTCCTGCCTCCCCGCCCCTCATTACAGCCTCTTTCTCAAACTGACTCTCTGCCTGGCGGGGGGGGGTGAGGGTGTTTCGGGACCCCCAACCCAGCCCTGAAGTGTTTCATTTCACCCATCCTGCCGGCTTCACCCTGTGCTTCCTTCACACCAATGAGGAAAGCCAAGGACCCTTCCCCCTCTCCCTATCATCCTCCTTGGCATGGTCACATTTAAGTGTCCAGCTGGGTGCATGAAGAACCATTCTAACCCATCTCTGTCTCTGTTGCCTGCTGTTCTCTGACTGAAAAAATAACAACATGTGGACCAGCAGAGGGAAGACCAGTGTCACTCTCCTTGTCAACCTTCCCTTTGCACATTCTTTGTCTCCTCTTTTCTCTGTGCCTCAGAAGTCTCTTTTGTTCAAATCAAGGGGGAAATACTTCAAGGTGCTGTTGAGACTGGTTTGCCTTTTTGTTTTCAAAGGAGAGAAGTTCCTGTTTTTTTGGAAGTGTTTTTCATTTCCAAAGAAGTTACAGAGCCAATCAGCTATAGGTTGATTTCTGGCTGCATTTTTTCAGGGTGGTACACAATACAAAAAAATAAATCAATGAGAGAGATAGCCAGGGTACACAAAGGGAGATGTTATAATAGGCTTTTGTTGGTACTTGCATTTTCTTGTTGAAAAACAGAGCAAAGACCCTGAGGTGCCGAGGTGCGGACAGAAGCCTGATGTTATCGGCCCCCAGAAATCCCGCCTGGAGTCCAGCAGCAGGCAGGATCCAGAACTCGCAAAGACACGGCAACTGGTGCTGCTCAGCACAAACGGTGCTTTTAGTCTTTCGTAAACAGCCTGTGCCCCAGGGCTCAAATCCTTCAAAAGTTTGCCTAGGTAATTGCGTTTCACTGCTGTCTGGCATGCGCTCATCCGTCTAATCTGGAGGTTCAGACAGCCAGGCCAAAGCCTGCGAGACTGGAGAGCAAGCCCATGAATTTAATCCACTTGAAAGACAGACTAATACAAGTGCAGCAAACTCGTTATTTTAAGTGATGGGAGCAGAAAAGGAGACGGCACCTTCCATAAAAGGGTTTAAAATCAGCACAATGCAGCCACTGGGCAGTCTTAAGAAAAGGAGGTGCACACAGAGTGACAATGCGATCCTTGCGGCTGTCTCCTTGTCCCTGGCAGCCTGCTTCCTCCCCTTGACCACCCCAAAACACAGAAGGGTAATGGAATGTTAACCTCCCTCCCTAATTTTGACGTTGGGTTACCCATGAATTCACAGCCATAGACACCAGCTTTTACTTGAGATTTGGGGTTGTCTGTGCTCAGTTTCGTGGTGGAAAGGAGACATAAATGGAGTTAGGCCTTCCTCGTAAGTCACACAAAGCTCAAAATCTCAGAAGTATAAGGAGGAAAAGGTCCCCCTCCCTAGCACCCATCTAGACAAAGTGCTTTCCATTGATGTCTATCTTTTTTTGACGTTTACAGCTATCTTTTTGTTTCCTCAGTATGCCATAACTAGATTGAGGGTGAGGGGAAGTCTAATCATCATAGTAAAACAGTTGTCTACAAAGAGCCAGAGAGGCTGTCCCTGCCCTGTCACTAACCTCCTGTGGGGGAGAGGCAGAGTCACCTTCCTGCACCGCAGCCTTCTCTGAGAGGGGGCTGGCATGGCTGTCTCTGAGGTTGCTTTCTGCCCTATCATTCCATGAGATGTTGGAATGAAACCTTAGAAATATTGACAGTGATTTGCATCATTATCTAGTTACATGTGACTCATGCCCGGGAAGCTCAGGCGAGACAAGTGCTAGCCTGTCCCTTCCCAGGTGGCAAAGCCAACGGTCAGCTCAAGAGCAAGCCCGGTCATTCGCACCTGCGGCTCACCCAGGGCTCAACGTGCCAGCTCCAAGTCTGGGTGCCAGGCCATGAGACTGTGAGAAAGCTGTCATATTAAACCCTGGCATGGAGGTGGAGTTCTCCCTGGGTGCAACCTGACTGTAGCCACCCTGGGTTCCCACAAGGGCTCCAGAAGGTGCCCACCTCACACCTCATCTCCTTGTACCCCTCAGTTCTGTGTGACCCCCACCCAAGACACAATGCTGTGTTACATTTCCCTGAGTCTGAGAAGCACCTCTGGAAGTCACATTTTCTGGCTTGTCATCATGGTTGGACGTGGTGACTGAAACCACTGTGGTGGTGTGTGCTTTCCCCCTGCTGGGTTCCCCTTGACACTTTAGGGTACTCCTGACATTCGGAGCCAGATCATTCTCTGCTGTAGAGGCTTTCCTTTGCATTGTAGGATGTTGAGCAGCATCTCTGGCCTCCACCCACTGGATGACAATAGCATTCCTGTGACCCGAGTTGTGACAACCAAAAATATTTCCAGACATTGCCAAATGTCCCCTTGAGGAGAAATCACTGACAGCTTGTTCAGACCAATCTGGGAAATTCACAAAGATTTAGTCAATATACATAGGCTCTGAATGCCTGAAACAAATGTGAGTTACTTAGATGTCTACACTGGGTAGCTAATCCGTTTTGTCTCTAACTTCTTCAGATCCCTGACATTCCTGTTCTCCACAGGTCATTCCTTTTGTTGAGCATGAGTCTCATAGTTGTCTGCTATCTCAACCTCTATGTTTAATTTTTTTTTAAATTCTTCCATTTAGTCCAAGTCACTGAAAACCTTTTGCTTCTATGAGAAAGCCTTTCTTGACCTTGTAAATCAAAGCCATTCTCTAGAGGGAGGTTTCCCACTGCTGGGCTCAGTATCATCTTTCTCAGGGTGACCTCATCTATTAAAGTATGAAGGTTGTATTTGAAATGCCATTTACTTTCTCTAAGTCAATAAATGAAGCTGCGGATCTTTAGATCATCAGAGGTCTGCTTATTACCAAGAGTTTTTGTGTGTGTGTGTCATTTTTTTAAACTGAGATCTGTGTTGGAGTTTAAAAGAATTCTGGCAGATTTCCATTTGCCTTTCTGAATCAGAGTTTGGGGTGATATTCCTCTGCGAGTGGAGATTGCCCCTAGATGAATCTGACTTTATTAGTTTATGTCCTTTGTTCATAGCACCAGGGATGAGCTTATGAAAGTGTGAATGGCTCTTATCTTCAAAGGTCTCCTTTATGCTGCAAACTCCACCTCACCAACCTGTGTTATTAATCTATTGCAATCCCAATTAGTTCACATCAAGGTCAACTCTTTAGGGTGTGCAAAACGATTGCAGACTTAAGTGAACAAACTCCTCTTGCATAGATTTCACATGCAGGTGGGGAGAAGGCTGCAGCAGAGGAACCTGGAAGGAAGAGGGAGTTGTCAGACACCACAGAAGACACTGATAGCAATCCTTCTTCACTCGAAAGCCAAAGAATTCAAAACTTGCATAGGAACATGCCGCCAAATGAGGGAACAGGTTAGCCTCTTCTTCCTTTGTTGCTTAATGGAAAATATCTGAGTAATTTTGCAGCTTTCAAAAATATAAAGCAAAGAAGAGAACTATCTCTTGGGCTTTCAGTATATGTAGAAGAAGCCTTGGATTTAAGAAGTGCAGTAAACACTACACCTTCAGACATATGAGGGGGTACCAAAATAAGAATTTATTTATAAAAAGTTGTGTGTCTATTTTTACATGTTTAAACGTCAGTCACCTTCACAGTACTCTTCATTTGATGCAATATGCCTATTGAGACACTTTTTCCACTGCTCAAAACAGTTTTTGAACTTGTCAGTTTTGATTCTTTTTAGTGCTTCCGCCGTTTTTTGTTTCACCCCTTCCTCACTGGCAAAGCATTTCCCTTTGAGGACTTTCTTTCACTTGGGGCGAGATCAGGTAAATGGGGGGATGAGGCACAGGGGTCATGCTGTTTTTTGGTCAAAAACTGTTGAACACTTAGCAGGTGTGCTCATAAATCACCCATCATGAAATGGGCAAATGTGTTGAAAGAATCTAAAATAAGAAATTTCACTGAAGCTGAATGCAGCTTCTTACAACAATGCTAGCTGGTATATTCTAATGCCAATGGGTTCCTAGAACACTTACCTAATGGGGGAAGCCTGTACCACATGGGGCCTGCCCTCCAAAAGATAATCTAGGTTTTTTGGGTCCTCCTTCATATGTCTATGGAAAATAAGCCAGAGATGGTGGGTCTGCAGGACATCATGTTTTAGGAATGAGGGTTGATGCTGAGCTCATAGCTGCCTGTCCTGCCATCTCTCTGAGGCTACCAAACAAACAGTAGAAAGAGAATGGCATGTCTCCAGTTGGGTGACAGAATATGCTTCCTGGATCTGTCATTATTTCTAGCAAGCAGATGGGGAATAAAAGAACAACTGGGGTGGCAGCACCCTATTAAAAGAGAGAAACTCACTGTTCTGCTAGTTTTCTGTAAGTTCAGAAGCCTTGGAGCTGAAGGAGCAGCCAGGAATCATATGGTGCTCGCTCCTCTCTTGGGCAGACATCAGATTTATCAGAGTCCTCTGAAAGATAGGGAGAGAGACCTATTTGCAGCATCCCAGCTGAGGGATATGCAGATGAGGGCGCAGAGCATCCCCGCAAGGCAGTTCCCTCCTTGAGGTGTCCTGGTATTGCTGCAGGGAATTCTAGGACCCTGCTTTGCTGCATGGGAAAGGAAAAGAGGCAGGTGAAGAGGGCACAGGTAGGAAAAAAACAGCTGTGACCAGAGAGAGCTGACAGGAGTGCTGCATGAGAAACAGGGAGAGAATATAGACATGGACACTTGATTTCACTAGCAAGCATTCACCAAGGAGCGGGGGAGGCACTTCATATCAGGGAGTTATCCTACTGGGAGCTCAAAGAAATGGGATAGAGGCTCTCAAAGAAAGAATGGCTGCCATTCAACCTGAGTCCCACCACACAAGACAAAGACCAATGAATCCTGGTTTTGCAAAATGCAGCTTTTTGATTCTGTATGGTAGCTGGCACCATGCAACACTGCCGTGTGCCCACAATGCAGCTGTGCTCTGCAGAGTGGTCATTGTACTCCCTCTGAAGGAGGCAGGTGCTCAATGGGAGGAAGGCCTTGCATTTCATCTTAGCGTGAGACAACACGCACATTGATCGTGAAACCACACTTTGCACCTTGGCTGCCTAAAGAAGGTCTCATTCTTGGTGGCCCTGTGGGAATCAAGTCTCTCCCTCCACTGCCATTTGGAGCACGGATGACTGACCAAGCACTGCTCTCCAGTTACATTTCATCCTCCCAGTAACCTAAAGAGGACTGGCCTTTCCTCATGGGGGTAAATTGAGTCTCCAAGTGGTTAAGTCGTTTGCTTTAGCATATAATAAGTGAAGGACCAAGCCAGGATTTCTCCTAATCCCTCAGACTGCAGAACTATGCCCTTGCTGTATTCTTGCTCCAGCCTTTTTGGCTGAGGGACAGCTAGGACGAGGTTCCCAAATCTCAGACATGTATGTGGCCAACACAAACCAAAGCATCTTGACGTCAATCATCCTTTCTGTTCTTTCAGCACTCTCCCAATTGTACTGTCTTGCATTCTTTTCCCCCCATTCATGTGCATTTTTCCTTCTGATTTTATTAGAATGCCATACCTCATACTGCTTAAAACCAGAATCTCTGGTATAAAAATCCAATCAGGATGCATTAGGGCCCATGTCACATGGGAGCAGAAGACAACAGAGACTGCTTTATGGGATTCAAGCCACTCTAGAATTTTCCCAATTTATAACATTTCATAGAATCACAAACATGCCAAGGTAAAAACTAGGACTGCGGCTCGGAGAATGTACACAGAAAAAACCGTGGCTGGGTTGGCGGGAAGGGCAGCCTTAGGGTCACTCTGTTCTGTGCCTCCTCAGCCTCTTCCACTAAAGGTCTGTCTGAAACCAGGTGTTGGTTCAAGGGTAGCACTCAGGTCCAGAGGGCTGGGGGCAGCAGAGATGGATAGCATGGCTGCAGGCTACAAGATGGCATGACAGATAACTTATTGTGGGCCAGTTCTCATGCTGAGCTGGGCTCAAGAGCATCATATTCTCCAATTCATAAAGTAGGGGGTTCATCATTTTATAGCATCTACAGTCCCAAAGATAACATCATTCCCCTTTTGCCTGCTGCCACCCTGAGTCATTACGGGACCCTGGCAAAGTCTTGGCCAAGCTACTTAATACGATCTGCCCAAAGGATAGCGCTTGCTGTGACTGTTTAGCTGGAGAGATTATTGGTGCTTCTCTGGGAATTCCCATAGGCCACCTCATCAGCATACAGTGGGGACTGGTTGAAGAGCATGGCCTTCTATAATCAGCCTGGACTGCAGGTTGTCTCTGGTGGTCTCCCTCCCTAGGTCATCCAAGCAATGACCGTCACGCCTGCACCTCTAGGTTGCATGTGCTACTATTAGTGGAATGTTCTTCAGAAAATTCTGTTTCTCTAGCTGTGCATAGTCCTGAGAAATGCCATGCCTCTTCCACTTGGAGTTCCCTCCCACTTGAGGTGTCATAATTTGTTTTATCGGAGTGAGGGTCCTTGTCCTCCACCAAGGGTCTGGTCCCAAGATGGAAACTGCCTGAGATTTCCCAGTCCTTGACACAATATTTCTGGCTCAACTTTTTCAAGGAGCTAAGGAAGAGGCAAAGTTATCAGAGAAGGAGTAGAAGGGAACAGAAAGCCATCTTTGCATTGGGGGTGAAGGAAAGGAAGGGAATGAATAGGGTGGTCGTGGAATATTCTGAATGTCTACATGATGGCCTGGCATTGCAGGAACTTATCCAGCCTATCTGTAGACCTGGAAAGTATCTGTAAGGTACAGAAAGTGGGGAGTATAGGAAACCCTCTGGAAAAGGTGTCTGCAACAGATGTTTATTTAACAAAGTTCGGGGAAATAATGTCTGCAAGGGAGGACACAGCAAAGACCAGAAAGTGGCTTCTGTTCCCTCAGAACCATGGTTCCTTCAGCTGTGTGCACTGAAGAGCTCTCTCTCTCCTCCTCAGAAAATGAGATGTGTTATTTAAAAAAAATTTTTTTTTAAAGTTTTTCCTCAAGGCTAGTGACTTATCCATGAACCCCTCCTCAGAGAGAACTCTGCCTAAATACAGAAAACGCTGCCTTTTTCCAGATGCGTCTCAGACTGATCTGGCTGAGGGGAGCGGCCTCGTGGTAAGGGTTGAACTGTTTCCCCTGGGAACTGTCTGGCAACTCTAATGAGGAATAGCACTTTGCATTTATAGAGAGCCTTTCATCTGTGATCTCAAAGCTGCTCCACAAACATTAATTAACTCTCACACCTGTGAGGCAGGTGAGTCTGGTTACCCCCATTTTTAGAGATGAGGAAACAGAGGTTTGAGAGGAAAAGGACTTTGGGGTGAACCACCAGGGGTGGAAGCAGCCCTGATGTTAGGAGCCAGTGTTCCGGGTTCACAGGGCCCTAACCACAAAGCCACAAAGCCTCCTCCTCCAGCTGGGTGAGGGACATGGGTCCCGGAAGCAGTAAGCAGTGGAGATGTGGCCACACAGCTCCCTGCTCCCCGACTCCCACCTCAGCAGGCAGCCTGCCACCTCCCAGGCTGGCAGGTCGGTGGTGAGGACAGGATCCCTCAAAACCCTGAAGGCCTTTAAAACACAGCATACCCAGGTTGGGCTCCATCCTGGCTTGGTCTGGAGGCTTCCCTTCAAGGTAATTGTTGGAACAATGAATGCATCTGAGCTGCACATGACTAACCAAGATGTCTGCAGCCAGCTGGAGACAAACGGTTGGCAAATCCCAGAGCTCTTTCACAACCTTCCGTTTTTCCAGGATCGAGAGGCTGGTGCTAACTGACTCATGTTATCATGGGATTTCAATGATATAGCAACAGTTTGCTAATCCAGTGTCTGCTACCTGGGGGTACTCCTAGGTGACTACTATTCTTACTTGTACCATGCTGCAGTTTCACTCCCTGCCTCATGGCCAGAGGAAACATTGCTTCTTAAACACAGTGGAACTTTCAGAAACTGTCCCTTTCATAGCAGAGAATTATCCAACCCCAGCCATGAAAGCTGACCTCATACAACTCCGAAGGTAACTGTCAAGCATGTGGGAGCACCCCTTTTGTTTGCAGGGAGCCCAGACCTTTCTTCCTAGGGGTCCCAGACAGGGAGATGCAAACCGCCTCTGGGGCTCGCCCTAACACATCACCCTGGAAACTGACTCACATCTCTGAGTCCTGAGTCACATCCTGTTGTGTGTTCCGAGGCATCCAAGAGGGCATTACACCAGCTACCCATGACTGAGGTGAACTTGGAGGGAACCCTGGGAACTTCCCTGTCTTCTTCCAAGCTGAAAGAGGGAAAACATTCTCCAGGGATAAAAACCAGGGCTGCCCCTAGGGTTTACATGTTCACCAAGCAGGTTTGCCTTTTTCAAAAATAGACGGTAAAGCCCGATGGCATATGTGACTGTCTACTATGTATTTTTAAATGGCTTTGACAGGTAACTGAAATTACTGGTCTTTTAAATATACCAGCCAAATAGCCAAAGAACAGGCTTTCAAACCATAACAACCTTCCCCAGGCCCAGGTTGAGGGAAGATACACAGCTCCAATAGTGCTTTTGGAAACCTAGATTTTGAGGATGGGTGAAGACCATAGAAACGGGTGGTCAGAGTAAGACCAGGAGGTGTCTCTATCCATCCTCTCCTGTGGTCTGAGGGGAGCGTGAGGACAAAGTAGGACATTTTGAACTTTTCAAAAACAAGCTTTCAGTTTCATTGGTTTTCCCTATTATGTTCCTGTGAACAATTTCATTGATTTCTACTCTAATTATTTCTCTTCTTTTGCTTGCTTTGAATCTGCATTTCTTTTTTCCTTTAATTTCCTAAGGTAAAAGCTTCAATTATTGATTCTGGATCCTTCTTTTCTAATATATGCATTAAATGCTATAAATTTCCCTCTAAACATTGCTTTTGCTGCATCCCATAAATTGGAATAAGTTATATTTTCATTTTCATTTAATTCAAAATACTTTTTAGTTTCTCTTGAGATTTCTTATTTGACTCATGTGTTATTTAGAAGTGTGCTGTTTAATCTCCAAATATTTGGGGGTTTTCCAGCTATACTTCTGCTATTGATTGTTTAGTTTAAATAAATGTGGCTGAGAAAATACTTTGCATAATTTCTATGCTTTTAAGTGTGGTAAAGTATGTTTTATTGCCCAGAATGTGGTCTATCTTGATGAATATTCCATGTGAGCTTAAGAGTATATATTCTGATGTTGTTAGATGAAGTATTTTATACATGTGAGTTATTAATATGTAAAGTGGGTCCCTTGTAGACAACATGTAGTTGGGTCTTATTTTTAATCAGCTCTGACAATCTCTGTCTTTAAATTGGCACATTTAAACCATTCATATTTAAACTAATTTTTAACATAATTAGACTGATATCTACCATGTTTTACCTAGTCCTCTCCCGCTCCCCTTTTTCTGCCTTCTCTGGGTTTAACTGTACATTTTATATGATTCTATTTGATTTCATTTGTTAGTATAACAATTATACTTTTTGTAAAAATGTTTTAAGTGGTCACCCTAGGGTTCAAAAAACACATGTATAACTAATCTAAGTCCACCGTCAGATAACATTATACCACTTCTTCCTTCCTGTCTCTGTCATTACTTTTATTCACTTAACTTATCCACATGCTACAATTGCCCAATACATTGTTACTGTTATCTTTCAGATCAGCTAAGAACAATAAGACTTTATTTTACCTTAATTTATTCCTTTTCTAACATTCTTCCTTTTTTACTACTTCTTTTAACATCTCTTGCAGGGCAAGTCTGCTGGTGATGAATTATTTCAATTTTGTTTGTCAGATATCTTTCTTTCTCCTTCACATTTGAAGGATAGCATTGCTGGATATAGATTTCTAGGCTTGTGTTTTTTTTTTTTTTCTTTCAGCACTTTATTTACTATAAACACTTTATTGCTTGCATTGGTCTCTGAAGAAAAATCAGATGTAATTCTTATCCTTGTTTCTCTATAGTAAGGTGTTGAGGTTCCCCGCCCTGGCTTCTTTCAATATTTTATCTTCTCTTTGATTTTCTGCAGTTTGAATATTATATTGCCTAGGTGTAGATTTAGTATTTATCTTGCTTGGTGTTCTCTGAGCTTCCTGGATCTGTGGTTTGATGTCATTAATTTTGGAAAATAATCAGTCATTGATACGTCAAATATTTCTTCCACTCTGTTTTCTCCTTCTTTTCCTTCTGGTATTCCAATTACATATATGATACACCTTTTGAAATTATCCCACAGTTCTTGGATGTTCTGTTTTGTCCTTTCTTTGCTCTCTTTACCTTGTAGTTTGGGAAGTTTCTACAGACGTATCTTTAAGTTCATTGATTCTTTCCTCAAACATGTCTTGTCTACTGATGAGGTCAAAAAAAGACATTCCTCATTTTTGTTATAGTGCTTTTAATTTTCAGAGTTTCCTTTTGTGTCTTAGAGTTTCCATCTCCTTGCTTACATTACCCGTCTGTTTTTTCCTGTTGTCTTCTTTTTCCACTACAGTCCTTAATATATTAACCATAGTTAAGTTCTCTGTCCGGTAATTCCAAAATTTGTATCCCATCTGAGTCTGGTTCTAATTCTTCACTTTGTCTTTTTAGACCATGTTTTTTCTTGCCTTTCTTTTAATTTTTTGTTGAAATCTGGACATGATGTATCAGATACTAGGAACTGAAGCAAACAGGCCTTCAGTGTTAGTTATTATGTTCATCTATCTAGGAGTTAGGCTGTATTTGGTCTTTTCTTTAAGTGCTAGAGACTTCAAATTTCTCTAGTGGTTCTTGTTTTTTGTCATCCTTGTCATCACTGAACTTTCCTACAAACTCCTCCTGAAATAGTCTATACTTTGAAACTTTTTCAGCTGTAACCCACTGTTATCATATTAAATCCCATGAGAATCTGATGGGGTTCCTGAATGAAAAACCCATGAAAGTGTCCCTTCCCCTCAAGTCTGTAACCCCCTGGAGTTTTTTACTCTCAGACTAGGTTACACTCAGCTTCTAGCAATTTGTCAAAATCGCTATTACGTGTTCCCATCAGCTTATGGATGCAGCAGCTTCTGCTCCCAGTGAGCAGACATCTCTGTGATCCTCTATATTTGTCTGCCGCTCAAGATTTGTGGGTGGCAGTTTGCCCTGCAACTTCAATTCTCTGGCGGATCCGAGAAAAGTCATGGATTTTCAGTTTGTTCAGCTTTTTTCTTATTGTAAAGACAAGAGTGATGACTTCCAAGCTCTTTACAGTTTGGAGCTGAAACTGGAAGCAGCAGGACATTTTGACATGAATTATTTAATAGGGTCATTGTTGACTCTAAAGACATTTTGATATTGCTACATCAAAAGATAAAAGCACTCTGTTTTCTTTTCGAGTGATATATACCATGTACATCTCTGAGCCCAACCCTACCTTATCCCTAACTTTCTCACTTCAAATGGAAGAGAATGGGGCTCAGAAATGTGGAAAGGAGCTCTGTTCTACCCATTATCTGGTGATCAAATAGCTGAAAATAACCCATCACAGAATGGTCTCAGTAAAGTGACTATATCAAAACATCATTTACCTTGGATAAAACAAGATGCAGAAAGGTTCAAATTTAAATTTTTTAATCCAGCACATTTTTTAATGGAAATATGAATTGGTTGATATATTTCATTCTTGTCTTCTCCATCTTCATCCCAACTGTCCAGTTTCATTGCCCTTTTACCATTTAATCTCCTGAGCCCAGCTCCTCTCCAGTCTGAAGAACATGGCTGTCAAGGATTTAGCTGTGACCAAAACAATATTACCTGAGCCTCATCCCAGAGCAGGTGTGTGTGGTGTTACATCAGATAAGTGCCTTGCATAGATTTCTTTTCCTTTTTAGTAATAAAATCATAGAAATTACTCAGACTTATTGAGTGTTTACTGTGGCCAGAAATTGTGATACTTGCTTTACCTATGGCTTATCCTACTTATTCCTCATAACTACCCTTTGAAGTCAGAAAACTATGGATCAGAGAAAATACGTGACTTGCCTAAGGTCATCCAGTTAGTTTATGGTGACAGCAGGATGCAAGCTGAAATCTGTGACTTAAATTCAGTGCTTTCCCTAATCTGCTCCTCTCAGAGGCAGAGAACATAACATGTAATAAATACTGCTAGGTTTCTTGTTTCTACCTTGGGAACAGCTGTTTGCAAGTTCAAATTAGGCAGCTAATGTAACAGTTAGCCTGGAGACATCGCTTTATTCCCCCTGGTAGCTGTAATTCCCAGAAGGCAGGAACTTCCCACTCACTAGTGAGTCCCCAACACAGTGGCCCTAGGAAAGCAAAAATTTTTGTTGAAAATATGAGTAAAAGAACAACGGAATAACTTTATGAACCAATGAATGAATAAGTGAATGAATGAAACTGCTCAAATGATGATTAATACAACAGGAAGAAGCCCTTCCAAACATCACACAGTCCTGGGATCTTCACTGACTGGAAGTTCCGATGGGGCAGGCCCATCTGGGTCTTATTCATCACTCTGCTACCAGCTAAATTAGCACAGGCCTAGCACATAGTAAATGTCCAATAGCTTTTGTACTGTTTGATGGATTGACTGGTTATCAGACTCAACTACTTCCAGAACAAGTAGCCCTTGCTCTAGAGAATGACTGACAGTGGTCCTCTCCCTCAGCCTATGTATGGCCTTTTCCAGATAACTCCCAGCTTATTCCTCCCCACTTCCTTTTTCCAGAATATACATATTTATTATGATAAGCACCATTCTTCACCTCCACCCCACACTGATTCCTCTAATTATCCTTAATGTACAAGTAACACACAAGTTAAGCAAAGGAATACTGGGTAGGATTTATTTGAATTAGAATCCTGCTCTGTCATCATTGGAAGGATCTAGAGATTAACTCCTTTCAGAGATGAGGATAAGAAAGTGTAGGTGGGTCACCCAGGGTCATCTAGTCGCTCGCCACACAGACAAACCCAGAGCCCACCTCTCCTCCTTGTCAGCCCAGTGCTCAGGTAGCCTACAACACTGCCATTCCATACTTGCCGTCATGCATTTATGTTGGCCCCAGAGCAAAGATTTAATTGAATATTAAATCCAGAATGCACTGTATTATCAGGGGTTTTTTGCTTTGGTTTTTGTTGTTGTTGTTGTTGTTGTTAATATATGTAAAAGAAGAAAATATCCAAAAGCCCTACGTGAGAGGCTCACCATCACCACCTTCTGGCCCACCACTGGCAATGAACCTGAGCTCAGGTCACTGTGGTCACATATGAAAACTGATCAAGGGAGGGTGGGCTTCAGGGTGTTTAGTGCTTTACCCCACTCCAGCATCTGGAAAACTAAGTTATGGTTTCAAGTAAAAAGATGTAGGATATACAACCCTGTCTTTAAAAAACTCATAGAACTTGGACTTTAATCATAAAGATCACTTTACCAAAGCATATTTTTAAAAGGCTGTGAAATATTATGCAACGTTTGCATGGTTTAATTATGAGTTTAGAAAAGCCTACCACAACTTTTTCACTACAGTAAAACATGACAGAGCATGAATCATGGCATAATGCTTTATGCTTAGTGTGGTTTTAGACATGGGGTTGGGGTGCTAGGCTGTCTACACAACAAGGCATGAGTTACTGTACTGCAATTCACACCCTGGAGGGCTTTATGACAATTATAAAACCTCTTTTGTTTGCTTTTTAAATGATTAAAATATCTGAGTACTATGTAGTCACTTAGTAAATATGTGTATCTAGGACATACACGTCTTAAAAAATATCTAAGTATATGATATTTTTTCACTTGGAGCAAAATACTTAAAGTAGCTCAAGAATACGGAACATCTGCTATTTCTGTTTGCCTTCAGTTATTGGAAACACTGTTGGCTGTAAGATTGTGCAGGACCTTCACCTGTGGTTGAACATTTATTTTCTGCTGAGTTTAAAATGGATCAGCTCTTTTATTCCTTGCCATCTCTTTAAGTTCTCTAAAATTTGGAATGAAATGAAGACCTTTTTTTAATCACTAGATCTCAAACATCCCAAGTTAAAATACTTTCCCAGGGACTACCTGGTTTTTCAAACTTAAAAATTCAGTTAGTTTCGAGGGAAAAAAAAAGAAGAAAGTCATGGATAAGTATTAGGGAGGGAAGCTGTCAGGAGACCACTAAGGAGGAAGACGTGGGACTCCAAATGTCTGATTCTGTTATCTGCTGTAGCAACTTCAAAGAGAAAAACAGAAAAGGCAAACATTAACTTCTGGAAATGAAGAGCCCCTGGAGGGAGTCGAGCTGAATATTTTATAACTAGTGGGAATAGCTCATTTCTTTATGTCATGGCCTATACAAAACTTATGCCTGGTATTCTCCTAAAGAAGTCTGGTTTTCCTGAACTGCTACTCTCAGGATCATGAAACTAAGCTCTGGCTATGAAGACCTTTGGGGATTACAGTGGTGTACTGTTATCTTTGTCCACAAAGAAGGTGGGACACAGAGGGAGAATTGATGTTTAACCCCAAAGAAATGTAAAACTGTCTTATAATGATATAGTGTTAATTTAAATTTCCCTACACATTTTGCCTAAGAGTAGAATTTGGTTCTCCCCCTCCTTTTTATCTGCAAAAAGTATAATGCTTTTGAAAACTAAGAATCCTCTGAATGCTGGAGTCAAATTTACAAAATCCATTTTGTTGTAATCTTCTGAAGTCAGACTTTTGTCTCCTCTCTATCCCAGACCTCTTATAATGGCAATCTATGAAATACTTGCTCAAGGCTGGGCGCGGTGGCTCAAGCCTGTAATCCCAGCACTTTGGGAGGCTGAGGTGAGAGGATTGCCTGAGCCCACGGGTTCAAGAAAAGCCTAGGCAACTTGGCGAGGCCTCATCTCTACAGTAAATAAAAAAATTAGCCAGGTGTGGTAGCGCGCACCTGTAGTTCCGCCTACTTGGAAGGCTGAGGCAGAAGGATCGCCAGAGTCCAGCAGGTCGACACTGGGGTTGCCATGAGTATGCCACTGCACTCCAGCCTGGGCGACGGAGTAAGACTCTAACTCAGAAAAAAAGAAATACTTGCTCAGAAATCTGCTCTTTAAAATTTGCAAAGTTGAAATTTGGAAAAGGAGCAGGAGGCCTGGGTTGACAGAGCCAGATCTGCTGGTGGGTTTGGAAACTAGTCATTAGACCTGATAGCCAGTTTCCCAGACAGACTTTCTTTCCTGTCATCCTTGAGAGAGAATTCACCTACATAAAAAACATTTACAAGCCTATGAAATATTTTTGTCAAGGCACAACAAAAATCCCAAAACTCTACATTCTTTTTGCTTCCAGAATACAGATAGATAGATGATCACCTGAGTTTATAAAATTATTTTGAAGATGGAAATTGTAATTACTGGTAAAGCTGAAATAGTCTGAGCAGTTGTATGATACCCGAAGTCCAACAATTTGAATATTCATACTTCTACCTTGAAAGCATAAGCCACTCCTCTAATCATTAGCATGATTAAACAAAACCTTTGGAAGGAACAATTATCAGGCTAAAATCTCCAAGAATCAAACATAAACTATATTTCAGTATCTTTGAGGGGAGAAGTCATCCAACAGAGGCAGATACTTGGACTTGAGTAGGCTTATGTCAGCACTGGTAAATTGGCCACATATATGCATAACATTTAAACAGAGATTACAGGCGGAAGGATCGACTAAGTCCAGCAGGTCGAGGCTGCGGTAGCCATGAGTGTGCCACTGCACTCCAGCCTGGGTGACAAGAGTGAGACTCCAACTCAAAAAAAAACCAAGCAAACAAACAGAGGTTACTAGTCTCTTATGATGAAAAGACTTCAGATTTTAAATCCCATCCCACTCTACATATAATTAACTTTCCTGATTTTCTGCAGATACAAGGCAGATCCAGCCATCCCCACCATGGTCCTACGAGCAGTCCTACCAGTACCTGGGACCGATTGCCTCCCCTTCTGTGCACCCAGCAACACCCATTTCTCCTGGACGTGCCAGCGGCATGACAACCCTCTCTGCAGAACTTTCCAGTCGACTCTCAAGTAAGCCACTTGAAAACACATTCTTTGCAGCTGAGCTGGAGTGAAAGGTTAGGGAGACCAGAGATGCATGAGGGGGTTGGCAGCACATTATTAATTGAATACAACATGGCATAAAGACAAGGTTACCTATCTCGACTTTAAGTCCCATGCCCATACACTGATTTTTCTTGACACTCAGAGGCAGAGATTATGGATGTGGAGGCAGAAGTGGCTTGGAAAAGTCGACTCCTTGGGCATTTGGCAGTTGTTCATGTTTGGCAGGAAAGGGTGGCAGCTGAAGAGTTAATAATATAAAAAGCCAAAGTAGTTTCTAGGACTCATTATTTCCAATTGAATTCTGAACTGATGGGACTGGTCCCATAGTAGTGAATTTTTACAGATCACATGAACAGCACACTGGGTTATGGGTGGAATGGGAAGCAAATATAGTCATCACTCGGTATCCGTGGGGTATTGGTTCCAGTACCCCCCATGGATACCAAAATCCATGGATTCTCAAGTGCCATGTATAAAATGGTGTAGTATTCGTATATAACCTACACACATCCTCCTATATACCTTAAATCATTCTTAGATTACCTATAATACCTAATACAATGTAATAAATGAAATGTAAGTAGTTATGCTGTATTGTTTAGGGAATAATGACAAGAAAGAATCTGTATATGTTCAGTACAACCACAACCATCATTTGCTTTTGAATATTGTCGATCCACAGTTGGTTGAATCCACAGATGAAGAACCCATGGATATGGAGGGCTAACTAGATATCACAGTTGAGACATTTCCAACTAAGAGCTGCTCATACCAAGGTTAGAGGAACAGTGGAAAGCTCAGGTGTCATGGTTAGCATAATTGTTGTTAATACGAGCTCATTAAATATTAGTCATTTAACCTATGAGCCCTTTGGGCTGGCACTCACCTTTGCTCCTGGGCAGGAAATCGGAGTTAGAGAAAAATTCCTTTGTTGAAGGCAAAAGAAGAAACTCACTGTTTGGGACTTTGAAATTAGAGCTGGACCAAACTGTGAAAACACTTCAGAGAACTTCATCATTGTGATGCCTGCAAACACACTTGCATGTGTGCTGCAGGGAGGGCGGCGGGTTTTGTTTTTCAGCACTTGTTTTCAGATTATAGCAGATTAGGGGGCAGGCAAAGGGGCAAAGAAGTCATGTCTGCCATTTTAAGTATGTGTAATGTTGTTTTCCAGACAAGTGTGATTACTTGAGGTTTCACCAGCTTCTTCTTAGAGCTTCACAGAATGCCCTAGACAGCAGCACTATTGATATTTGAGGCCAAATAATTATGGGAGTCTGTCCTGTGTATTGTAGAGTATTAGCAGCATCCCTGGTCTGTAGATGCCAGTAGCAAACCCCCATTCCCAGGTGCCAATCACAAATGTCTGCAGACACTGCCAAATGTCCGCTGAGGGGTAAAACTGACACCACTTGAGAATCACTGCCTTCCAGTACTCTTGGGTGCTTTAGTAAAACAGGAAAGCCAACTTCAGTGCTCAGTTTTCACAATATTTTTGGCCATTAATGTCAACATTTTCATGGCACCTCCTGGCTAAGGAGTGAGAGATAGCATAGGTAGTATGGCACCTGTTCAGCTTGTGGCTTCTGGAAGCCTATCCCTCAGGAACAGAGTTTGATTCCAAAGGTACTTGTCACTTTTACTAGCTCTTCTCAGCGGCACTGCTGTAGCCACTGGCTATGGTCTACATCTGAAACAATTACTGTTCTCCTTGGAAATGGTCCCCCTACAGGTCTGTCCCTTGGAACGTGATACGTAAGCCTTTTGACTTGGCCACCACCAAGGATCAACACCTTATAGTCCAAGAATCCTGAGGCCAGCTTCTCCAGCTGCCCAGTGTCCAGATGTAAGGGTTCCCATATTACAGCCACACTTCTGCATAACCTGTCCTTCAGTGACCCAAGGAGTAAGGAAGGACATTTTGTGGCATGGGAGTGTGAAGTAGAACAAAACCATGTCCCATTTCAGCACCAGAGATGGTGCTGTCTTGGAGGGAGGACCAGGGAACTACAGATGAGCCTTCAGTAGTGGCAGGAACAGCACAGGAGACTGATCCCCCCGCTTGGCAGGACTCCCTCTGAGCGATCCAGTCCACAGCACAGGCCTGAAAAGCGTTGTGGTAAATCTGGGGACAGGAGGGGGCTGGGATACATAAAAGAAAAGTAGTTGCCTGGCCGATAGCTTTGAGAACCTGACACTGCTCTGTGACTGCTTTGCCTTTTAATCCCACTCCCCCCACAGCTTTGTGTGCTGCCCCCTCCCCGCCCCCAGTCCCACCTGGGCTTCCTTCTGCACTGGGACTTGCACTCTGTCTGTCTCTCTATCCTTTGCAGACAGACTCCACACCTTGTCTGAAAAGAGTTGTCATCTGGAAGTTTACTTTTCTTTTTTAAAAAAAATTAATGTTTAGCTGCCAACCTGGGCGACAGACAGCATGCATTAATCTGAGTCATGCAAAAGATCCTTTTAAGGCAGCCATTATCTGCTCAGGTTGTTTAATCCTTTGGGGGCAGTGGGAGGGGCTCTGTAGTGGGGCTGCTTTCATCCATGTCAGGCTGCAGAGTGAAGACTTGCACTGTCATGGTAAATATTTAGCCCCCTCGATGGAGAAACATTTCCAGCTGAAATACCTGAACCTCTTAATCCCCAGATTTCCTACTCTTAAAACCTCCCTGTGAATATTGGGGTCCCCACCACCACCCACACAGCTACTGAATGGGAGGGTACCAGGCCAGCCAAAAGGACAGCTAGATCTATGGCCAGATGGGCGAATTGTGCATGACTGATGGGTCTTAATAAGGGATATCAGACAAGACATAAACATGGAAACCAGAATTAGAATTGATCATTTGAACCTAAGCATATGTAGAGGGCCTAAGCTGTTTTATTATCAAAATGTGTATAAAAATGATCATTTGACCAAATGGATGGTCTTTTGTAGTGCTAAGATGTGGATAGAAGAAGAATCACAGGCAATATTTCAGATCTTTCAGATGTTCTGCCCACAAGTGAAAGAACTATTTCCCCCAACAGCTGAGACCATAAAGTCATTCCAGTACTTATGTCCATGACAAATCACGGACTCACTCCGGATGCTGGTAACTTGGTACCATCACCACATTACCATGTAGTAGTTGGAACAGATTGGCAGAGCATGTCCAGACATTGCTGTAAAACAGGGTGACCTTTCATTCATTTTCCAATGGATTCACCTTTTTGTCTCAGGGCAAATGAGGCAGAGTCATTAATTTGTGTCCAGAAGATTGCATCAGATGACAACAAATTGACTGTATTTGCCTAATGCTTTCCCTCCTACCTCGGCTTCTCCCTGGACTATATAAATCTGACTGGAAAAATGTAGTAAAGCTTCCTGTTAACTCTCAAACATGTCACAGCTCTCCATGTAAGCAAAAACAAGTGACACCGGGCTTGCTCACAGATGGCCCCAGCAAGTGGACAGGGATGAACCTTGTGGAATGAGATGCAGCCAGAGTTGAGAATGAGCTAGAGAGGTGGCCAAGGAAGGGCAGCCCCAGAACCACTGTCAGTTTACAACTTTTTCCCTGCCCACATGTCTGACTTGCTTTGAAAAGATTAACAGGAGTGTTTGTTTGAAAGTCAGACTCCTGGTTTCCTCATTAGTGGAGGGATTTGCTACAGACTTTGGCTGTTTCTATAAACTTTAATTACCTCTCTGATGAGGAGTATATCCCCTCATCACATTCACCCCAAATGTACAGAGGAGTTCATTTTTTTTTAAATGTGCTAAAGCCATAAAAGATCATTAGAGGGAGGGAAGGATGGGGAGGAGGGGAGAGAGAGAGAACACAAGAATGCACTAGCTCTCCCTGCTGGAATAATAGGTTTGAAATATGAGGAAGTTGATCAACTACTGATGCCTTCCAAAAACAGATTAATCCACCCTGGTGGCTTTCCTTTCAGGGCAAGCTCTTGGCTCCACCAACTTTCTCTCTTAGCCTGAACTCTAAAGGACACAGGCCACATGCCATCTGAGCTTAAGAGTTATTCTGTAGGTTGATTTGAGAACTTCAAATTTTATAACATTTTATTCATGCTTCTGCTGTTTGTTGCTGTCTTCGGATTTGCCAATATAAGGACAATAGTCCTAGTCTGGTTATTTAATGAGTAATTGTGAGGAACCAAAACTACCCCCAGGACACTATCCTATACCTACAGTGGTAGTTCTCAGCCAGGGGTGATATTGTTCCCCTCACCTAACCCCTCAGAATATCTGGTGACATTTTGGGTTGTCACATTATAGGGAGAGGGACACAATTACATCTAGTGGGTAAAGGCCAGAGATGCTGTCAAACATCCAAGATGCTGTCAAACATCCAACAATGAACAAGACAGCCTCCTGCCACCCCAACAAACAAGTATCTTGCCCCAAATGTCCATAGTGCCACTGTTGAGAAACTCTGACCTACCAGGTACAAGGAAACCTTCTTGGCACCCAAACCCTCTAGGAGTTCCCAAGGGCAGCCCTCTAGGTAAGAAAAATGCAGAAGAAGGCAATGACCCACAGAACAGCAAAGCCAGGATGTGAAACGGTAAATGCAAAATCCTAACAAAATGATGCACAATCATAACCAAATGAGTTTTATAGACAAAGCTTTACCATTCCTGGTAAAATCTCCATATATGGCCAGGCTTGGTGGCTCAGCCTGTAATCCCAGCACTTTGGGAGGCTGAGGCGAGGGGATTGCCTGAGCCTGCGGGTTCGAGACCCATCCAGGCAAATTGGCGAGACCTCATCTCTACAATAAATCAAAACTTAGCCGGGAGTGGTAGCGCACACCTGTAGTTCCGGCTTCTTGGAAAGCTGAGGCGGAAGGATCACAGGAACCCAGCAGGTCGAGGCTGCAGTGGCCGGGAGCGTGCCACTGCCCTCCAGCCTGGGTGGCAGAGTGAGACTCCAACTAAAAAAAAACCTCCACATATGTAAAAAATAGAGTAGAGAAATAAAGGTCCTACGTGTATTTGTGTTAACAAACCAGAGTGGTACATATTAGAGAATACCAGGTGAAATCAAGGCTGTATTGTTTCTAAAAATGTTTTGGAACTTGTCTGAAGGTAGATATGGAGAGAAAGAAGAATAGTAATGATATTCACTGACATTCACTCAACAGTCACTACTGTACCATGCATTAGGTTCATTAATAGGAAATGACCAATTTTTAAACATTTGAGACCTACAAAACTGGCAATTTTCTATATTTTAACCTAAATATTATATGTAATGTGTTATATTAGTATACATTAATATTGTTAGAATACAACATATCATGTATAATATATTATATTTTAATAGTAATATATGAATGCATCTATTATAATTATATATTATATATTGTTATATTAATATCATAGATTAAATTTATATTATTATTGGCTTATTGCTATATAAATTAAATAAACAGTGAGCAAATTTTTCTGTAAAAGACCAGAGAATAAATATTTTAGGCTTTGTGGGTCCTACTTCTCTGTCATGGCCATCCAGCTTTATAATGGTAGCTCAAAAGCATCATAGGCAATACACAAAAGAAAGAGTGAGGCTTTGTTTCACATATAGACACTGAAATTTGAATTTCCTGTTATTTTCACGTCAGGAAATATTACTCGTCTTTGGATTTTTTCCCCAACCGTTTTAAAAGGTAAAGCTCATTCTTAGCACCTAGTACATACAAAAATTGACAACAGCCAAATCTGCTACAATTTGCCAACCCTGTGATTATATCAGTATTTTATCCATATTATACATATTATAGTATATCTATACTATGAATATATCTATGCTAAACATATTATATTATACTATACTATATCATTTCATATATCATATGTCATATTACATTACATGATATCCTATATTACTATTTTTTATTAGTGTACATCATCATACTAGCCTCCTGGGAGGTAGCATTCTGGGTTGTCCCCATCTTCTTGGATGGTAGCATTCTAGGTAGTTCCTCATAACATCCTGGATAGCCCCCCATCTTTTGGGGGCTTGTAGCATTCTGGGTAGCCCCCCCTTAATATTTTGGATAGTCTCCTATAGCATTCTGGGTTGTCCCCATCTTTCGGAGTGGTAGTATTCTGGGTAGCCCCCCATCTTTTGGGACTGTAGCATTCTGGGTACCCCTCATCTTTTTGTGCGATAGCATGCTGGGTAGATTCTCATCCTCCCGTGCCATAACATTCTGGGTATCCCCCCAGCTACTCAGCAGTACCATGCTTGGTGTTTCCCCATCCTCCTGGACAGTAGCATTCTGGGTAGTCCCTGACTTCTTGGATGGCAGCATTCTGGGCAGTCCCCCATGGCACTCTGGGTAGTCCTCTATCCTCCTGGGCGGTAGCATTCTGGGTAGTCCCCCCTAGAATTCTGGGTAGTCCCCTCTAACACTCTTAGTAGCCCGCCTGGTTCCCTAGGTAGTCTCCCCAGCACTCTGGATAGTCTCCCATTACAGTCTGGGTAGTCCCCCATAGCACTCTTGGAAGTCCCCCATCCTCCTGGGTGGTAGTATTCTTAGTAGTCCCCAGCACACTGGATAGTCCCCCATTATATTCTGGGTAGTCTCCCATAGGATTCTGGGTAGTCTCTCCTCCCATTCCGGGTAGTCCCACTTTACACTCTCAGTGTCCCCCTTGCATTCTGGGTAGTCCCCCATAGCACTCTGGGTAGTCCCCCCACCCCACCCCAGCACTCAGGACAGTCCCCTGTAACATTCTGGGTAGCTTTCCCCCAGCACTCTGGATAGTCCCCCTAGCACTCTGGGTTGTCCCCCTTGCATTCTGGGTAGTCCCTCCCCCACCACTCTGGAGAGTCCCCCATTATATGGGCAGTCTCCCATAGCATTCTGGGTAGTTTCGCCTAGCACTCTGGGTAGTCCCCTCAAGCACTCTGGGTAGCCCCGAGTCGTTCGAGCAGCAGCGTTCTGGGTATCCCCCGCGGGAAGGTGGCGGGCTGCGCCTCCCGGTTCCTCCTCACCGTGTTCTCTCGTCCGCCCCGCAGCAGCGCCCGACCTGACGGCCTTCGGCGACCCGCGCCAGTTCCCCGCGCTGCCCTCCATCTCCGACCCCCGCATGCACTACCCCGGCGCCTTCACCTACTCCCCGACGCCCGTCACCTCGGGCATCGGCATCGGCATGTCGGCCATGAGCTCCGCCACGCGCTACCACACGTACCTGCCGCCGCCCTACCCCGGCTCGTCGCAGGCGCAGGGCGGCCCCTTCCAGGCCAGCTCGCCCTCCTACCACCTGTACTACGGCGCCTCGGCCGGCTCCTACCAGTTCTCCATGGTGGGCGGCGAGCGCTCGCCGCCGCGCATCCTGCCGCCCTGCACCAACGCGTCCACCGGCTCGGCGCTGCTCAACCCCAGCCTCCCGAACCAGAGCGACGTGGTGGAGGCCGAGGGCAGCCACAGCAACTCCCCCACCAACATGGCGCCCACCGCGCGCCTCGAGGAGGCCGTGTGGAGGCCCTATTGAGGAGGCCCGCCGAGGCTGAGGCCGGCAGCGGCGCGCTGGCGTCGGCCGGGCCGGGCCGCTCGACATCGTGGGGAAGAGCCGCCTCCCGGCCGGCCGGGCCTTCTGTTAAGCCGAGCCGCCGGGCCGGCCACCGCCTCGGGGCGATGGCCTGGCGTCGGGATCCGCGCAGGGCCGGGCCGCCAGGCCTCGGAGCGGCCTCCTGCGCCCCGGAGCCCGCGCGAACGGCTTCTCTCGCTGTCGGCCCTTCGCAGAGATTTCAAACCTGACACGACTTGAGGGTGTCCGCTCGACCACCACCACGTGGACACGTTGTAAAGCAAACAGGAAGATTCCCAGAGGGAAACTGTGAATGCTTCTGATTTAGCAATGCTGTGAATAAAAGAAAGATTTTATACCCTTGACTTAACTTTTTAACCAAGTTGTTTATTCCAAAGAGTGTGGAATTTTGCTTTTGGGAGGGGAGGGGAGATGCAACTCATCCTGTTTGGCGTCTAATTCTTGTTTTTAATTTTTTTTTCCGCACCTTATAAATTGCAAAATGCATATTTGCATTTGGGTGGTTTTTATTTTTATATACGTTTTATATATATATATATAAATTTGAGCTTGCTTCTTTGTTGCTTTGACAATGGAAAGAAATATGATTCCCATTTCTGTAAGTTTTATTTAACTTTTCTTTTGGACTTTTGTGTAGTTGTTTTTTGAGAAGAACAGCTACAGCTTTGGGTCATTTTTAACTACTGTATTCCCACAAGGAATCCCTAGATATTTATGTATCTTGATGTTCAGACATTTACTTATGTGTTGATACTTTTTTAATTATTTAAATGTACTTATATTAAGAAGAAAAATATCAAGTACTACAAGTTTTTTGTTTGTTTGTTTCTGATAGTAGCCAAAGTTAAATGTATCACATTGAAGAAGGCTGGAAAAAAAGGATGAGTAATGTGATCACTTGGTTATCTAGAAATGTTGTTTACATTAAACTCCCTTTCATGTTAATCAAACAAGTTGGTAGCTCATGCAGCGATATTTTTAATAGGACTTTTTAGACATTGAGGGTCACTCCAAGGATCAGAAGTATGGAATTTTCTGCCAGGTTCAACAAAGGGTCTCATAGCTGGTTTCCTCCCATCAAACAGAGAAGGTCAAATCTAGTCCCAAAGTGTTCAGGTAGGTGCCAGTAATTGCACCTTTGGTGAGGATTTGATTTCTGCCTAGGGATTTGTGCACTCCATGGCCTTCTGATAATTTCACATATGTTTTATAACAAGACACATCCCCAGTAAACTGTGTGGAGGAGCGGTATTTACATGGGAACCAACTGAATGAATTTAGGGCCTACAATTGTAGCAATTGAGGGGCCCATCAGAAGCAGGCCTGAAGGAGCCAGCTTTCCTCCCTGATGCCTCAGTCAGTGGGAGATGCAGTCCTACCTGTGAGGACCCCCATCCGGTGCTGCTCACTCACTAACATCTTTGCATTGCTTTCACCAGGCTGAGCCCCTCCCCTCTGGGGTGTGCACCTTTACCTGTGCACCAGCGTGACAGGAAAGATTCATGTCACTGCTGTCCCTGGCTACAATTCAAAGGTATCCAATGTCACTGTAAATTTTATGGCACTATTTTTATTGGAGGATTTGGTCAGAATGCAGTTGTTGTACAACTCATAAATACTAACTGCTGATTTTGACATATGTGTGCTCAAAATGATCTGGTTATTTAATGTACCTCTTAAAATTAGTTGAAACCATTTCAGGTCAACTCTGAAGAGTATTTGAAAGCAGGACTTCAGAACAGTGTTTGATTTTTATTTTATAAATTTAAGCATTCAAATTAGACAGATCTTTGGCTGCAGGCAGCAAAACAGCTGGACTTATTTAAAACAACTTGTTTTTGAGTTTTCTTATATATATATTGATTATTTGTTTTACACAGATGCAGTAGCACTTTGGTGAGAGTTAAGAGTAAAGCAGCCTGTGTTGCCAGGTTGTTCTTATCTAGAAAAGAGCTATAGCAGATCTTGGAGAAACTCAATATATCCATTTTCATTTTAGACATTACTCCCTCCACAATTCAGTAATATTCCATATTACATTTTTGCTGCTAAATGGCCACCAAATGTCAGAAAATCTAAAAGTTTAATTTCTGAATAGGACCGTTCGGCCCATGTCCCCCAGTTGAACTAAAGTGTTCTTTTCAGCATATGTTACCAATGTTTGACCAGAGAAAATGCTGGTGGGGGGAGGGGGGTGACTGAAAAAAATGTATATTTTTTAGTTCAGTTCTGGTACCTGAAGATATTCCAACTCAAAACCAGCCTAGTGCCCTACAAGGGGTATTAGATAATCGCTCCTATTGAACCTTTACTCGCAAAGCCATGAACAGAGAGGACTTGTCACTCTGTTGTAGACTCACTGGCTTGGTTAGTCAGAGCTTTATAGACTCTTACCAGCATATGTAGTATATAATCATTTCAGGGAAAAAAAAATCCATCTTTAGTTGTTTTGGAGATAGGTCTCACATGACACATTTTACCCCTGAGAAACTGCATTTGTTGCCTTCAGGTAAATTAAGATGTCTTTTTATTCATTACCTTCAAATTAATGAAGGTATCAACGAGACCCTTAAGCCAATCATGTTATAATTGGATGTATCTGGAAAGCATTGGTCCAGGAGAAGAAAGAGTAAATGAACCATTTCAACTGCTTATTCATGCCCCTACTTATGATTTCAACATGGACACGTTTCAGTTCTTTCTGCTTTTCTCACTATCTAAAAATACATTTCTCTCCCTCTCTGTCCTCCAGTGTCTCCCTCTTTCTCTCTCTCTTTTCCTCCTCCAAATCCCACCTCCTACTTCCTTCCATCTCCTATGTTCTCTTAAAGAGATACCACACACCTCCATCCTAATACCAAATGTCTAGAACCAAAGGAGATTCATCTCCCTTTACACGAAGGAACATGATGAGTCAGCCTTTCCCCTCTTCATGGGTTTCTTCCAGCAGAACACAGACATTGCCAACATTTTGGATCTGCTTGCTGTCCAATGCAGTAACAAAAACTTTCCTGGGCAAATGACATTGAGTGAGTAAATAGACAGTCTTTCTGCTGCCTTAGGTTTCTGTGCGGACAAACAGAAATGCTCTGATTAGAAAGGAAATGAATGGTTTCACTCAAATGTCCTGCAATTTTGGATTGCAGATTTCTTTCTTGAAATACCTATTTCCTTGGGACATTCCGTCCTGGTGATTTTTATTTTTGGTGGTTTTTATTTTTGGGGGGGAAATGACATGTTTGGGGTCTTTTATACATGAAAATTGGTTTGACAATAATCTCAGAAAGTATTTTTTACATCTGAACAAAATGACTTTTTGTTTACCGTAGCATATACATTTGTTTTGGGTTTTTTGTTTATTGGGAATTTTTTTTTTCTTCCTTTTAGCCAGGTCAGTATTAATAAGGCTGATCATTTGGCTTTTTTTTCTTCTTCTTCCAGAAGAGTTGCATCAATAAACTTAATTGTATTTATGTATGTAAATAGATTTTAAACTTCATTATAAAATAATAATGCCTATAGTAACTTTTTTCCATTTTTTGTGTGTGTGTTTCTAATGACTTTTTCTTGTGTTTGCTAAATACTGTAGGAAAAAATGCTTCTTTCTACCTTATTTTAGACTTAAAAATGAGCTACTTCTTATTCACTTTTTGTAAACAGCTAATAGCATGGCTCCATTTTTTTTTTTTTTAGTTCACTTTTTGTTCTAGGGAAATGAATGTGCAAAAAAACCCCCAAAACTGTTGGTTATTTGTGTTATTCTGGATGTATAAAAAAATCAATGGAAAAAATAAACTTCCAAATTGAAAAGGCAGTATAACACATCTATTGAAAAAGCAATGGGAAATGTAGTCATATTTAAACAAGCCCCCACCTCATGTCTATTCATGTGGCAAGTATTGGGTCTGGTCACAAAGCCGCCTGAAAATGTGTGCGTGGCCTTCTTTCTCCCTGGTACAAACATGTTGAACACTTTCTGAAAGGGAAGCTCATGTTTTAAGCCAGATGACATGAGAGAATATTCCAGAACCCCCTCTCCAAGGTGTCTCTAGATAGCACAGGAGAGCAGGCGCTCACTGTACACAGTCCACTGTGTAGTTGAGGTGGGCCTCCTCCCCTCCTCTGAGGGCCTTCATCACGCCCAGCCTGTGCAGGGCAGCTGGACTGCTGCTGCCTAGGCGCCGTCGGAGCCTTACGTTCTTTGTACCACAGTTTCTTCTGTAAATCCAATGTTATGACTAGTGTGAACGGCAAATAAACAGTTTGACGAGTACGGACACCATAGCCAATTGGTTTTGTCTTTCTCTGCAATGACGGGCCAGGAAACCGAATGAAGCCCACTGCAACACACTCGAAGGTTCCCTTCAACAAAGTTTTGAACTGAAGCACGCCCTGACTCCTGGAGGCATGGTGACCCGGAGAAGGCCTGGTTCCCAGGGGTGCTTCATTAGATATGAAAGAGCACCAAAGCGTGTGTGTGTGTTGGTGTGTGTGTGTGTGTGTGTGTGTTTGTGTGTGTGTGTATGTGCACGCATGTGTGTGTTTGCTTGAGTCTGGATCTCACTCTGTCACAGGCTGGGGTGCAGTGTCATGGCTCACCACAGCCTCAACCTCTTGGGCTCAAGCAATCCTTCTGCTTCAGCCTCCTGAGTATCTGAGACTACAGGTACACGCCACCATGCCCAGCTAATGTTTTGTTGAGATGTGGTGTCACTATGTTGCCCAGGCTGGTCTCAAAGTCCTGGGCTCAAGCCATCCTCCTGCCTAGGCCTCCGAAAGTACTGGTATTATAGGTGTGAGTCGCCGTGACCAGCCAGAAGCATGTTTTGATGCATGTTTAAAAATAATAACAAAAAAAGAAACAAAAAACAATTACATGGGATTAGCAAACACAAAGTGAAAAGGGTGTATATTCAACCTGAAGCCAGGTAACCCTCATCAGCCTTCATTTCTGTAAATTATGGGAGTCAGGCTTGGGTAGTGGTTGGGAGTTTTTTAAAAGAGATTTTTCCACCTCTAACACCCCTGTGCAAAGTGTTATTAGTATTTCAGTCTCACATCACCTTCCCACCAAAAACTACTGTCTAAAGCTTATTTCATTTCTGTCACTGCCATCTCACAGGACCTCATGACTGATCTTAAATGGTCTGTAGAATGGCTACAAAAAATGTCAGAAATCAAAAGCAATTGGTCAGCATGAAAGAATCTGACCTAGGGAGTCATGGCTAATGACAAAGGTAGGAAAAGCGGGGAGAGGATTAGGTTATCTGTAATCATGGCTGTGTACTAGGAAGAAAAAAACTGAAGCTTGCCAGAAGATGCTTGATTGCCTTTGTCTGTAAGTTTTTTAAACCAAACTTTAATGTCAGAAAGATTTTGTACTTTTGGAATAACTCAAGGTATTTCAAAGGAGAAAACTAGAACTGAAGAAGAACAAGCATGTGCACCTTGATGTTGACCTTGATCACCTGGCTGAAGTAGTGTTTGTCAGATTTCTTCTCTGTAAAGCTACCCTTTTAATTCCCCTCCCCACCCCTTTTCATACTGTTCTCTTTGGAGGAAGTTACTATGCAAAGCCCACTCCTTAAGAAATGGAGAGTTATGCTCTCCCTTCCTTCAGGAGGCAGGAATCCTTGACCCCTAGAATACTAGGGCAGCTTCTGCCTGCAGGTCTCATGCCTTGTGAGATACAAAGACCAGGGAACTCTGATGTGAAGGGCTCCTTTTGCTCCAGAGGGACGGGCAGCTTCTCCCCCTGCTAAGATGCACCAATACCTGCACCCACCCTCCAGCCTGCAGAACTCGATCTTGCAGAATGCTCAGGGTTCTAGAAGCAGATCCATGTTGTCACTTAGAGCTCACTAGCTGTCTTTACACAAGGCCAAACTTTCTTTCACTCACAAGATGATACAGATAATATCCTCACCAAAGTATCCGGTTTTGGCTCAGGATTACAAGATTCTACCATTTAAATGTTTATTTTAGGTTTGGGAGAGTTAGCTGAACTATACCTTACAATCTCACAGAATTCCCCACATCTTTGTTCAACATGAGCCCACCCTGTGTTCATGACTACCCTTACCTGGGCTCTCAGAATTCCAAGTCCGAGAATCTTAAGCAATCTCAGAAGGGAATAAATGCACCTCCCCCTCCCCACGTGCATAAATACGTCTTCCCATTCCTTGGGGTTTCCTAGCAGATAGCTTTGTCTCCTTCCTGACTGATATAAAGAACTAGGTTCCCATGTTCATTTATTTCAGAGGGAGAGGAGATGATATGGAATGTGTTTACTGCTCCAGTAGGAGGAGTGTTAGTTGTGTGCCAAATTTTAATATTGGTAATTAAATTTTGCATACCTCAAATTCTCCCTCCAGTTTCAATTGCATTGATGCTGTTGTAAGGATTAATTATTGTTTCAAAAGTGTTTTGAAGATAAATAGCCTTACATGCATACAAAGTATGATTATTTGTTATTACAAATAATTGCATGCAGCCACTTTTTTTTCCCCCTCACCCAGTGATTCTGTGAGGGTTTCCATGAGCAATTAAAAGCTACAGTGTCTCTCTCACAGAATGGCTGCCTTTGGGTACAATGTTCATTATTTGGGTGATGGGTACATATGAAACCCAAAGCTCACCATTATGCAATATATCCAAGTGACAAACCTTCACATGTATCCTCCTGAACATAAAAGTTTTTTTAAAAGAAAAATTCAAATTCATTTTATAATGTATTATTTTTATTGAACGCAACTAATAAGGTTCTATATTAAGTACTATGGAATTTTTTTTAAAAATTACTGCCCTCAGAGAACTTACTATTCAGTAAGAGAAATAAATAGAAACAGACTTAACAAAACCAGAAGTACAGAAAAGTTTACAAAATAACTGAAAGCATAAAATGCTTATAAAATATGATGCTAAAACTGGGGTAACATAGAAACAATAAGGAATGACTTGAGAGCCTCCACCTGGACTCTGCCATGTTGAGTCCTGTGGGTTGTGTGGCTGCCGCCTTGGCATTTGGGACCTTGAGGGGACTCAGCCCTTCAGCATTGCCACCGCAAGCTCAGCTCTTACTGTGAGTCACTCCAGCAGCAATCCAGCCTGCCAAAGACTATGTGATGCAAACATCTCCTTAGCTGAAGCCTGGTGCCACCACTGGGTGTATCGTGGCAGCCATTGGTGCAGTGGTGGAAGTCCAACTTGATGAGTGGCTACCTCCCATCCTAAATGCCCTGGAAGTGCCAGGTAGGAAGACCAGGCCGGTTGTGGAGGTGGCCCAGCATTTGGGTGAGAGCACAGTAAAGACCATCGCTATGGATGAAACAGAAGGTTTAGTCAGAGGCCAGAAAGTCCTGGACTCTGGTGCACCAATCAAAATGTCTGTTGGTCCTGAGACTTTCGGCAGAATCATGAATGTCATTGGAGAGACACACTAATGAGAGAAGATCCATAAAAACCAAACAGTTTGCTCCCGTTGGTGCTAAGGCTCCCGAGTTTATGGAAATGAGCATGGAGCAGGAGATTCTGGTGACTGCTATCATGGTTGTGGATCTGCTAACTCCTTATGCCAAGCGTGCAAAATTGAGCTCTTTGGTGGTACTGGAGTTGGCAAGACTATGCTGATCATGGAGTTAGCCAGCAGTATTTCCAAAGCTCATGGTGTTTACTCTGTGTTTGCTGGTTTTGGCAAGAGGACTCGCGAGGGCATTGACTTATACCATGAAATGATTGAGTCTAGTGTTATCAACTTAAAAGATGCTACTTCCAAGGTATCACTGGTGTACGATCAACTGGATAAACCATATGGTGCTCATGCTCGGGTAGCTCTGATGGGACTGACTGTGACTGAATACTTCAGAGACCAAGAGGGTCAAGTTGTACTCTTGTTTATTGATAACATCTTCCGCTTCACCCAGGCTGGCTCAGAGGTGCCTGCCTTATTGGGTAGAATCTCCTCCGCTGTGGGCTGTCAGCCTATCCTGGCCACTGACGTGGGTACTATGCAGGAAAGAATCACCCCTACAAAAAGAGATCTATCTCCTTTGTGCAGGCTGATGACTTGACTAACCCCATCTCTGCCACGACCTTTGTCTACTTGGATTCTACCACTGTACTGTCTCATACTATCACTGAGCTGGGCGTCTGTCCAGCTGTGGACCCTCTGGACTCCACTTCCTGCATCATGGATCCCAACATCATTGGTACTGAGCATTATGACATTACCCGTGGTATACAAAAGATCCTGCAGGACTACAAATCCCTCCAGGACATCATTGCCATCCTAAGTATAGGTGAACTGCTGGAGGAAGACAAGCTGATTGTGTCCCGTGTGCAGAAAATACAGTGTTTCTTATTTCAGCCATTCCAGGTTTCTGAGGGCTTCACAAGTCCTATGAGTATGCTGTTGCCCCTGAAGTAGACCATCAACGGATTCCAGCAGATCTTGGCTAGTAATATAACCATTTCCCAGAATAGGCTTTCAATATGGTGGGACCCATTGAAGAAGCTGTGGCAGAAGCTGACAAGCTGGCTGAAGAGCATTCATTGTGAAGGGTCCTTTTGGCAACACTAAGCTCTCATCCTCTGGTATTGTGCCTCTCCTTGCGCCAAAACCAAAAAGCTTCAGTCTTCTGCGTACGCTCTACAAAGCCTTGATTGAAAACATGTTCTGGCTGAATAGTGTTCAAAGTTTCCAATAAAATGCACATCCCTCAAACAAAAAAAAAAAAAAAGAGAGAGAGAGCAAGAGAGAAAGAAATGGCTTGCTAACTCTTGGTCAACAAACATGAAAAAATTCTCGATATCACTAATCATCAGAGAAATGTAAATCAAAACTATAATGAGATACCATCTCACACAAGTAAGGATGGCTGTTATTACAAAGTTAAAAAACAGGCCATACACAGTGGTTCAAAGCTGTAATCCCAGCACTTTGGGAGGCCGAGGTAAAGGGATTGCCTGAGCCCATGGGTTCGAGAACATCCTGGGCAACTTGGCGAGACCTCATCTCTACAATATATCAAAAAATTAGCCGGGCATGGTAGTGCACGCCTACAGTTCCAGCTACTTGGAAGGCTGAGGCGGAAGGATCACCTAGTCCAGCAGGTCGACGCTGGGGTGGCTGTGAGTATGCCACTGCACTCCAGCCTGGACAACAGAATGAGACTCCAACTTAAAAAAAAAAAAAAAACAGGCTGGGCATGGTGGCTTAGGTCTGTAATCCTAGCACTTCAGAAGACTGAAGTGGGAGGATTGCTTGAACCCAGGAGCTTGAGATCAGCCTGGACAACATGGCAAGACCTTGTCTCTACCAAAAAAAAAAAAAAAAACAAAAAACAATTTAACTGGGTTTGGTGGCATACACCTGCTCAAACCCAGGAGTTTGAGACTGCAGCGAGCCATGCTCATGCCTCTCGTTCAAGCCTGGGTGACAGAGTGAGACTCCAACTCAAAAAACAAACAAACAAAAACAGACGTTGACGCGGCTGTGGAGAAGTGAGAACATTCCTACACTGTTGGTAGGAATGTAAGCTAGTTCAACCCCCGTGGAAAGCAGTTTGAAAATTTCTCAAGGAACTAAAAATAGATCTACCATTCAACACAGTAATCCCACTTCTGGAACTATACCCAAATGAACATACATCGTTCTACCAAAACGACACTTGCACTTGGATATCTGTCGCAGCACTATTCACAATAGCACAAACACGGAACCAACCCAGGTGCCCACTGATGATAGACCATATAAAGAAAATGTGGTACATGTACACCGTGGAATATGACACAGCTACTATAAAGAATGAAATTACATCATTTGGAGCAACATGGATGCAGCTGGAGACCATCATTCTAAGCAAATGATTGTAGAAACAGAAAACTGAATACTGCATGTTCTTACTCATAAATGGGCTAAACACTGGGCATGCACAGGCACAAGGATAGGAACAACAGACATGGGTGCTGTTAAAGGAAGGAGGGGGAATAAGCGATGCAAAACCACTCATTGTCTACTATGCTCACCACTGCAGAGATGGAGGGGCAGATGGCTCCCCAGAAGCCTAACTCTCCCCTTCATGCAGTATACCTAGGCAACAAATCCTCACATGTACCCCCTGATTCTAAAATAATTTTTTAAAAAAGAAATGGCCTGCTCTTTGGTTTTTTTGTTTGTTTGTATGTTTGTTTGTTTGAGTTGGAGTCTCACTCTGTCACCCAGACTGGAGTGCAGTGGCCACTCCCGGCCACCGCAGCCTCGACCTGCTGGGCTCCGGCGATCCTTCCGCCTCAGCCTTCC